>VMOF01000320.1:54810392-54897688 GCA_011764245.1 Trialeurodes vaporariorum | reverse complement strand
CAAAAAAAAAGACCGCTGTTATTCCGGTGCACAGAAAAAGAGAAAGATAGAGAGAAAAAAAAAACTATATAAAACAATCAACTCGGAATGCAACTGACCTAATACAACTACATTTCACAGGTTCAATGCAATTCGAGTCGGTGTTCAACATCGGAGCTTAACCCAGACGCTGGTTAGTTTTGACCCAAGGTTATAGATTAAAGAGGTATGCTCATCTGACTTCGCGCCTCAAAGTCAGTAGCGCGAAGTTCAAAATCCAGATCCAAGATGGCCGACAAAAGCAGAAAACATTGTATACTCTTTCCAGAAAACATCGGGCTATTTTCTGCTTTTTTGGGGAGGGAGCCCAATGTTTTCTGGAAAGAGTATACAATGTTTTCTGCTTTTGTCGGCCATCTTGGATCTGGATTTTGAACTTCGCGCTACTGACTTTGAGGCGCGAAGTCAGATGAGCATACCTCTTTAATCTATAACCTTGGTTTTGACCCAACCCTAGAACTGCACGCTACAAAAGTACCAAGGACAGCTTTCGCAGGTTCTTGTAAATATAAAAGTGTATCGCGTGTACTTATCTTTTTCCTAAATATTTTGGTCATTGAAGCCGACTCTATGGACTTTTTTACTAATCATCAAACCTGCAGAAAATGCTCGATCACGTGAAAAGTGTAGTCATGAAAACCGAGGCAAAGAAAATGAGTTTTTTCTTTCTTTGTTTGTTTTTTGTTTTTTGTTTTTTTTTTTTTTGCAGATCCGTAATAATACTCGATTTTGAGCCATTAAATTTTGGTATCTAGTTTCATTTCGAATTAAAATTAAAGAAATGTGTTGTTTTTGGTGAAACTTTTATCAAACGCGTCATTTTCCGGAAAAGATAACACTTTAGCGGGAGTATAAATTTTCTGGCAAGAGTTCTGAAAACGAGGCAAAGTTCCCTCTGGACAGACTGCCTTTTTCCTTGCTGAAGGACTAACTGCGCAGACCTGTATAGCTTTTTCCTTCCTGAAGGACTAACTGCAGGCCTGTATCGCTTTTTGCTTCCTGAAGGACTAACTGCAGGCCTGGATCGCTTTTTCCTTGCTGAAGGACTAACTGCAGGCCTGTATCGCCAATCGTCATTTTGAAATTGATATAATACATGGGTAAATAAATAAACAAAAAATTCAATTCCAACCCTGATCCACGTTGGTTGTGTAGGGAACCAACTTGACCGTCTCTATAGATAAGCGTGCAGCTCATTGGCTTGGACACAGACGGACGAAATCACCGAGCGTGTTCGGTCGGCGTCTCGGATTGTGGGAATACCTCGTCGCAGAGGAGCCAAAGATGTGTGTAATAAATAGCAAAAACTGGGCTTCAAGTACCAAGGTCACCTGATACAGAATCCTAGAATCGCAAGACCCCCGAAGGAAAATGAAGAAAGAGTGAGAGAAGGGAAGGGGGGGGGGGAGAGAAAAGCGAATCGGAATCCCGACCTTGAGAACTGAACCAGGCACATTAGGCGAAGAGCTGCGGCCAAGGCTCACGGTCACGATGAGCGGTGAGCGGGTGGATCACTTAAAAGGGAAACCGGTGCTCGGTGCTCATATAAAATGCGCACGTTGCTCGGTGGACGGTTGGCTCGCAAGGTAGAGGCAGCACCGCCGGTCGTTAATGGAAAAATCCGGTAGGTTGAAAACGAAAGTGAAGCTGGTCAGAAGTGGTCAGGTGCGGTGGAGGGGGGGCATGGGGGATGATCTCGCTCATTGCAGCGAGGAGCGCCCCTGGATGGCTGCGATGCGACTGGAGCTTCTCGCTTCCTCTCTGGCAACCACAGTTGCCATATTTAAGTAAAAAATCAATATACTGTACTGTGTATGATAAATCTGGTGATTTTTCGGCTTAATCTGGCAACTGTGTGTATGTGTGTGATTCCTTCATTTGAACCAATAAAAAGAGTTGAAGTCCAATCGATACCCTCCGATTCGACCTTTCACACAGTTTCAATGAACGAAATGCAACGTTGCCACATACAAGTTTTGTCACTGCCTGTGAGAGGAAATACAAAATGACCAACAGTGTGGCGTGTCATAGTCACAAGGAAAAAACGCTTTGGTAGCGCTGACATAACTTTTGGTTGAAATTGACCCATGCAGCAAATTATTTAGTACGCAGCTACCCAAAGGTTTTGTACGAGTAACTAATGAAATTTTGACCAGCTCACGCTTTTTACAGGGTCATTTTTCGACCACAGATTTTGTCAGCGCACCGAAGCGGTTTTTTCTGTTCTTTCAGTGCATGGCCAGGAATTTATTTTTCTCCCTCTGCCTTTTTGAACAGAGCATACGTTACGTAAGGGTGGAGGGAGGGGCTGTCACCAGTCACGTGACTTCAGCTCCTGTTCCTGTCCTTTTCTAAGGAGCGTGCAGTCAAATGAGCAGGGGAGAGAGAGAAGAGAGAGAGAGAGAGAGAGAGAGAGAGAGAGAGAGGGAGAGAGGGGAGAGAGAGGGAGAGAGGGAGAGAGGGGAGAGGGAGAGAGGGGAGGAGAGAGAGAGAGTGGGGGGAGAGGAGAGAGAGAGGGGAGAGAGAGAGAGAAAGAGAGGGAGCGAGAGAGAGAGAGAGAAAGAGAGAGAGAGACAAATGCCTGGCTACGGAAAGGTAGACGTGCGCAAGTCGGCTCCTCTTGAGATTAAAAAAATAAAAGCGAGAGCGAAATGAGAATAAAAAGAAATGAATGCATGCAGGAAGAAGAAGTAATATGAAGAACGAGAAAAACTTCTTTCCTGGGATTCGTGCAATTTGAGTAAGTATGTGACGTGCGGCTTCGTTGCATCAATGCGTGCATTTTTATGCGCGCACTCACTGAAGCTCGTCCACACTCACTCTCACTCTCTCATTCACTCACTCACACTCACTCACTTACACTGCGAACGCGTTTTTCATTCAATTGAACTGGACTTTTTCAAAGACAGCGTTGCCACCCGTCCGTCAATACTCGACCGAATAACACAGGGAGCAACATCCAACTGGATCATAAGTTGACTAATGACCTACGACAACGCAACTCCAATGCTTCGCTCTCATTGGCTACAGACCTCAACATCTATGCTCATCAGCCAACGTAAAGTCCAGTTGGACGTCGCGTCACTGAGAGCCCCCCCAAAAAAAGTTGCCACCAGATTTTGAAAAGGGCAAGATAGATATTGCTTGTTCTCTAGGATGAAAGCACTTGCGGTCTCTAGAAATGGTTAAATTTCAAGTAGTTCGTGGTGCAGAGAAACAGAATAAATTTAAGATTTTACATACTCCTGGAGACCGATTATAGTTGCTCAAAAGAACCAGTTAGCTCACCTGCAACAGAAAACAAAACAAAATTATTATCAATCCTAAATCATGAAACAACAGAAAATAAATTATGAATTAACAACAGAATGCAAACGTGTGTAAGTATATCTGTTGGCTGTTACACCAACAGTGGCGAAATGTGCAACTAGACAACATTGCATTCTGTCCAATTAAACTGCAAAAGGTCGAATTCGATGGTGTCTACAGCACAATCCATTGTTTGACCTCTCCAAATTTAAAACGTTAAAAATGAAAGGTTGTCAACTTACATGTTACGCCCCTGCAAATAAGATATTCTACATATTTTTCGACCATGAATCGAATCGATCCGGTGCTGGTGGTAAAACTTGGACCTAAATGCTATGTAATCATTTTGACAAGTTACGCTGCTTCGAGAGCATACATACTCTTACTCGTTCAGCATCCCATTCCCACTAACCCTTTACTGCATCGTCGGTTATAAAATGAATAATTACAATAAATAGCCGTAAAATACAGTGCATTCGAGGTATCAAGTAATGATGTTACGTCAATGTAAGAACAGATACGAAAGAAAGAGTGAGTAATCATTAAGGTCCAGAGTTCGCCCCACGTTGGGCGCCATCTGAATCGCCAGAAAACGGGTTCGATCAGTTATCTTGAATTCACTCCAATTAAACTCTTGGCCCCTGTGAATTTGTGAAATGAGGCAATTTGGTCAGCATTTCTTCTTGACCTTGAAAGTCAAAATCTATTGAAGAATCCTTCTTTGGTTGAAAAAATCATGCGAGCGAGGGCTATTCTGTCGGTGCATCAGAAATTCCCTGCTCGAACTTTGTTAGATTGATAATCCTGTCAAAATTGCAGCTTTGTCCAGCTTAACCTGGCCGTCTGAAAACAGCCGCCACCGAACCGAGGAAAACACGGTTGCCAAATTAACCGCCAGAATTACCACGCGAAATCACGATAATTTTGTGCAGCGAATCCGATCGCTGGGAGCCAGAACAGGCAACCGTGGACTACATCTCGCCAGTCCCCGTCGCTTGCTGGCGAAAATTAAGGAAGACGTTTACGAGGATGAGAAGGTGGGTGAGGGGGAAGTCGCGAATGTGAGCTCGAAATCGCGATGGTGAGGGGGGGGCGGGAGACCAGCCAGTCGTGCAGAGAGTGCAGGGGAGACGGAGAGGAGACCGAAAAAAACGAGAGAGAGACGAAGAGACGGCGCGGCGCATCAATGCAAAACGCGAGAGAGAGAGAGAGGGGAGAGAGAGAGAGAGAGAGAGAGAGAGAGAGAGAGAGAGAGAGAGAGAGAGAGAGAGAGAGAGAGAGCGGGAGGAGGAGGGAAGAGAGAGAGAAAATGAAAGGGAACAGGATGAGTTGATTTTATCTTTTCAAGGTGACTCGGAGTACAGAAGCGGGACTATCAGAAAAATAGGCTACTATGCTTTAACCTTCAATTGGCGGAGAAGCGCCGCGGCATGGCACTCTGCCGCCTGCCGCAACTGCCGTCATCCACGCGGGGGCAGGGAGTGGAAGATAACATCTTCCCTTTTTTTTTCTCTCTCTCTCTCTCCTCTCTCTCTCTCTTTCCTTTCCTTTTTTGCACTATTTTGTTTCTCGTTGTTTTGTTTTCATTTGTTTTGTTTTGCTTCTGTTCCTTTCATTTTATTTTTCTTCCTTCTTACATTTGCCAAATTGCAACCACTGCGCGCATAACTCCCCCCTCTCTCTCTCTCTCTCTCTCTCTCTCTCTCTCTCTCTCTCTCTCTCTCCCTCTCCCTCTCTCCTTCTCTTCCCTTTTTTGTTTCTCGTTGTTTTGTTTTCATTTGTTTTGTTTTGCTTCTGTTCCTTTCATTTTATTTTTCTTCCTTCATACATTTGCCAAATTGCAACCACTGCGCGCATAACTTCTGCCCCCCTCTCTCTCTCTCTCTCTCTCCTCATCTCTCTCCCTCCCTCTCGCTCTTGATCGAGACTCGGCTCTTGCAACTACTGCGACACCGGCTTGGAATTACAGAAGGAACAGCGTTTAAACCCTTTCCTTCAATAATTCTTATAACCCCTCTCCCATCTTCCTTAGTCCTTCTTCGCCTTGTTCTCCACTTCTTTCTTTCGTCAAGAACATCGATTGCTTCTATTCAAGTAAACAATGCCACGAGAAATCCACCGCCGCTATCCTCTGTCTACGTCTTTCTTGTACGTTACACCTCCGAAATTCCAGTCCTCCTCTCATAGATGACGGTTTCCTTATTTAGACCTGGTAAATTTAACTCCCCCTCCCTCCCTCCCTTTATCCACTCCTTCATTCTCCTCCCACCGGGTCATCTTTTTTTCCCATCCCGGACCCGAGTCCTCTCCAGTGTTTCCAGGGTATCCCGATTTTCTTGTTCCTCCTCCATCCTTCCTTCCTTAGCACCCCTTATTACATCCCGTTTGTTTACCGTGCGTATTATGAATGAATAATTATCCTTTTTTTTTTCTCTCTCCCTTTCGTATGTGGTATGTTGAATTGCTGACGAACTCCAAACGTGTCTTTGTGATCGTGGGAAAAATTTGGAGACAGTAGCAGCCCATGAATTTTGATCTATTAATATCAGTGGCGTAGCGTGCAATATGGCAACGTTGTAGTGTGTCCATTTAAACTCATGAAAAAGATCGAACTGTTGGGTGTTCGGTGAACACCTTCGCATTCGACCTTTTACGTGGGTTCAAATGGACACATTACAACGTTGCCATATTGCACGCTCCGCCACTGATTGATATCTCCGTCGTATGAAACCTGCAAGGAGCAAGGGGGGGGGGGGGGGGAGGAAAGTTGAGACTTTTCCCCCTAAACTTCCGTCCTGTTGCACAGACGATGATGATTAAAAAAATATCGTCAACTTTGAGGCAGATGTTGCCAACTTAGGGAAAATTCAAGAAGACTCCGAATTAGTCCAAATTTTCCCGAACTTTTGGTCTAAATGTCCGCAAAGTAGCTAGTGATATTTTCTCCAGCTATTACCTGTGCGATAGGACGTAGACTTTGGAAAATAGTACCCGCACCCTTACTTTTCGTCAGATTTGACTCACAGAGGTTTCCACTGAACTTCCAAAATAATCGATACTCCAGCGAATCCCCTGAAGATCGATTATTTTACGTAGGTTTAAATGGAGGGAATCGCACGCAAAGCAACACTGTTCAAAATCCACCGCGCCGGGCGCCACAGGCAGTGTTGCCAACTTCGATGGGGAATTAAACAAAATTGGCTTTAAGTGAAATGGGAAAATGCGTATAATCATTTGCAAAATGACAGCCCTGACCAAGGGTCATTCGTCCATCTCGTCAACTACGCAAGTTACGAAGCTAAATTACCACCGTCTCTGCTGCAGACAGCACTTAAAATGAGTTACGAATTCAAAGCTCAGGTGAGAAAATCAACTTGTTTGTCTGCCTCTCCCCCCACCACCCCCACTTCCGATTAAGTTCGCCAATAACTCTTAATACAAGAAATAAGAGCATCCGACCATCAGTCGACTGGTGAACTGATACCACCCGGGTCGGTTGAATAGAATTCTTGACGCTCAAATTGAGCTTCGTCAAGGCTCATTTGGATATATTTTATTTATCGGGACAGTTAACGTGATATTTAGCTGATATGGAACCTGCAATTAATAGCAATTGAATCAATTATTTGCACGTTTAAATCTGACGCAAAGGTAAAGAATAAACCGCGTATATAGTGGTTTTATTTTATTTTGGGGCGAGAAAGAAGGGGAGAAATTTAAGGAGTGTGCTTGCAATATAATTCGGGAGTTGTTTGTGAATCGTCCGAAACGAAACGAGTTTGATATCATTGGGTCGGATTTTTGATCGAGGAAAAGAAACTGGCGATAAAAAAGGCAGGCGGCGAACTGGTGCGAGCGGCGGCGACTAATCGAATATAAAAATCGTGAGAAACGTCAAATTGCGTGGCGGACAGCTCAAGGCATTGGCATCACACGAGAGGCTCGAAAGGTAACAATTATACAGCCGCTGATTTACAAAAAGTTTTTAAGGCGAGAAGAGTAAACACAAATCATGCGCCGACCGCACCGATTCGGTGTAGTGTGCGCGGTGGTAAGAGTTTTACCCATACCATACCCAAAGCATGCCTGGCTGCCTTTTTGAGGTTAGGATCGTCTTAGTATACGATTTTTACGTTTTAACGACATAGGTGTCCGCCCTCAATGTACACAAAACAAGGGTCCCTAGACACAAACATGGGTTTTTTTTATTATAATTAGACCTTCTTCAGCACGATTGGCGACGGATTCGACTTTAATTCACCTGCCTAGTTCGAATTTGGCCTTAGTTTTGATCGAAATATTCTAGATTGTCCACAGTTTAAACTTTATCGCAAAAATGTTTGAAAGTAGAATATGCATAAAATCGGGACGCTTTAAGTAGAAAATGATAACATTTCTTAAATCAGCGACCCAAATACTGTGAAATAGCACCATTTTAATGTAATTAACAAGAAAATTCATTGAAATACATTAAAATTTAGTTAAAAAGAACACTGATGTTTGGTGCGTTTCGCGGAAAGTCATGTCGTTGAAGAAGCCTCCTTTTAGTATACGTGCGCTTATGGAGAGTATAATGCAAAATCGTGACTTTTCCTCTCTAAATGCGATTTTCAACTCTGTGTTGAATATAAGTGTATGAAAAGGATAGCAAAGGGGGGGGGGGTATCACGTGACTTTAGTCCCTGTCTCTGTCCTTTTCTAACATACAAGATCAAATTGAAAGAGAGAGAGAAATATAAATTCCTGCATCCGCCCATGGTCCACGGACGCATCAAATATGCGGTCCGTAACACCGTATAGTAACTATTAAACACAACTCGTCGGCAAACTCTCATTAGACTTGCATGCAGAAAAAAAGGCACCATAATACAGATTTGAAGGTCATCGAAAAACCACAGATGATCCAATTTTATATGATTGAAGGTGGCCGCGATGAAACGCATTAGTGGGCATAATTAGGAGGTATTGTGGTATCAGATGCCTGGAGGGTCCCCATCGAAAATTTCAGAAAACTGGCAGAACAAGATCAAGGGGTGAGCACTGAGCAGGGTATCCATCAGGAATTCGTCTCCTTCTCTCTCTTTGCTCATTTGAGTCCACGTGTTACGAGGGGCGTCTCAAAAGTAAGTTCCGCGGTCGTATATCTCCAAAACTAATAACGAAGAATAAATTTCGTAAAAAATGTTTTGTTAGGCATACTCTCAGCTTTCCAACGAGCTAAAGAAATTGAAATTTGGTTGAACCGTTTTCGAGATATGTCGTTTTTACCGAGACTACCTCTGGTCGCCGCGTGCCCGCCTCGTGATAGCGAAGTGGACTTAGGCCAAGCGCTCGAGATCCTCTGCTTATCTCGCATTGTCTTCAAACCTGGTATCTTTGATAAGGATACTAGGGGAAATTCCTGTCTTCTTACGCACCTGATGCTGATTCTATTGAGATAAATTCTCGATTTAACCATGATTAGCACATCACTGAAAATCAGTCAGTTTAGTGCGTGTCACCATGGAGTTACCGTTGCAAAACGTGGCTGATTGTGAAGTGCGTGCAGTCATTCACGCAAAATTTGTTGGATCAATTTGCTTGGGACATTTTTCCTCATCCCCCATATTCTCCAGACCTTGCACCAAGTGAATATCACTTATTTACGGAATTGAAAGTTCATCTGGGTGGGCAACGATTTGCAAATGACGAAGAAGTGAAGCAGGCAGTGCATTGGTTCTTCCAGAATCAGGACAAGCAGTGGTATGCAGATGGCATCAATAAATTGCTGCGACGGTACGATAAATGTCGTGAATTGAAAGAAGAGTACGTCGAAAAATAAGGTCAGAACGTCCAAACATAATCATCTTCTTTTTGGAATAAATCCCCCTCACCTCCCGCTCCTCCCCACGTTTTCCCGAGCGCAGGAAATTCGAAGTTTCCTACGAATGGCCGGAGGCGGGCACGCGGCGACCAGAGGTAGTCTCGGTAAAAACGACATATCTCGGAAACGGTTCAACCAAATTTCAATTTCTTCAGCTAGTTGGAAAGCTGAGAGTATGCCTAACAAAACATTTTTTACGAAATTTATTTTTCGTTATTAGTTTTGGAGATATACGACCGCGGAACTTACTTTTGAGACGCCCCTCGTAGAAAATGACGGCGATACGGGCTAAATGCACGTGATAGCCATCTGACGCATCTACTTAAATGGAAGACGAGAGAGAAAAATGCGCAAATTCCTTGTTTCGCCGTGCGGCGGTCGCAGCTCGTAAAGTAACAAACAGTGGCGTTTGGCAACTATGTATCATATCCGTTCAAACTCATGTAAAAGATCGAATTCTGGGGGTGCACAGTGCACAAAGAAAATTCGATTTATTTAAAGAGTTTAAATGGAGCTGTTGCATTGTTGCCAGATGGCACGCGACGCCAGTGGTAACAAACGTGATACGATACTTCGACAATTTAAAACTAATGGGTAACCAGCGTACCACGTAGGTTAGATTTAAGATGTAATTTTTTCTCATTTATTCTTATGAATTTTAATGCGACGAACAAAGGCTTGGACATACTTCGATCAACTGTGCTGTTGCACTAAAATACATGGGCATAAATGGAAAAAAGTACACCTAAACCCTTTCACAACAAGGTTACGAAGAAACCGAGGGATTAGCTAAATATTCCTACACTACCGCGCTGATTTTGCAGACACAATGGATTGAAGGCGCCCAAGCTAGGTAACACTATTTTTCAAATGTTAAGAATTTGAAGTCGCAATTATTGTGAATTCAACATTGAAATTGTTTGAGGAAGATTTAGTCACAGAAACGAATATACTCGGGCGTGGCATTGAAAGGGTTAAACCTAACCTAAAAATCCTCCAGGCAGGTTTTGCACTAGACTTCGATTCTAAATAAACGTATAACTCGTTGGTCGCAGTGGAATTTGGCAAATATCTGCGCA
This sequence comes from Trialeurodes vaporariorum, assembly GCA_011764245.1. Lineage (NCBI taxonomy): Eukaryota > Metazoa > Arthropoda > Insecta > Hemiptera > Aleyrodidae > Trialeurodes > Trialeurodes vaporariorum. Next base: position 54,887,398 of record VMOF01000320.1, on the reverse strand, counting down.
AGTGCATGATGTGGCTTAGGTGACACTGAAAGTGTTAGAGGGGAGTATAAAAATAGGATGGCAAGGGTGAAGGTTCGCATATTTTTGCGGCCGGAAAACAAATAAATAGTGGGAAAGGGGGAAGTGCGGAGAAACAGCAGTAAACAAGCGAAAACGGAGACCTCGTAACGGCGGAGGTGCATCATGGGACCCTTACTTTTTAAGCTACCGCAAGGAGGCCAAATCGTATTCGCTCAGGACATCCTACAGCACAGTGGCATAGCGTGCAATTTGGTAACGTTGCACTGTGTCCATTTAAACCCATGTCAAAGGTCGAATGCCAAGGTGTTCACCGAACACCCAATAGTTCGATATTTTTCGTTGGTTCGAATGGATGAGCTGTAACGTTGCCAAATTGCACACTACTTGACGCTACACCACTGCTGCAGCATCCATCAGCGGCGCACGCTGGATCGAAATATGGATTCTTCCGGACACGAATAGTTTTTTTTGCTCTTAACCTGTTAAAACGTTGATTTTTTTGTTGCAAAAACCACGAAGCCGCATTGCAAAAAAACCATTCTCGGCTCAAATATGACTAATTTTCAAACATTTTCGAGTTCACATCTTGCTACATTTTCTTCAAAATCAGGATTTTTTTTTCGTGAAATGATGTCCAAAATTTAAAGATTCGTTTGCGCGAACTGACAACAATGGATCCAGGTTCCAGTTACATTACACAAGCAAAAGAAACGACCGACACGACTTTTGCCAAGGGAGAAGGGTTTTGAGGAAGGAGGGAGAAGAGGAGGACCCCCCCCCCTCCCCCCAACCATCCCCCTTTGGACATCCATCGGAAGACTTGCAATATGATGTATGAGCTTGTGCTCGGTACGCCGCACCATATCGAAGCCACACACAAACAGAACGCGAATTGCATGCAGTACGCTGGAGGGGAGGGGGATTTTTTTACAAGCAAGAGAGGAAAACCGGGGGGGGAGAGACATGCAGGAAAAAGGAGTGCGAGAGAGACAGACGGATGAGGAGGCCATGAGAGAAAGGAGGAACACATACGCCGCTGAAAGAGAGAGAGAGAGAGAGAGAGAGGAGAGAGAGAGAGAGAGAGAGAGAGAGAGAGAGAGAGAGAGAGAGAGAAAGAGAGAGAGAGAGAGAGAGAGAGAGAGAGAGAGAGAGAGAGAGAGAGAGAGAAGCTAGAGAGGAAGCCGGACGGATGAAGGGAACGTGGTCCTGGATGCGGCATGGGGGACAAGAGGGGGAAGTGCCGAAGAGAGGGGGGGGAGGTTGCGAATGCAGACGAGGGTTTTTCTTCGCGGATGGATTTAACATTGAAGTCACCTTCAGTCGAGAGAGTGAGGACGCAACGCACCTGATATGGACGGCCAGTGTTGTCAAATTTGAGGTTGAAAGCCTCATACTCTACGATGAGTCTTATGAGAGAGAAATATGATGCCTGAAACCTTTTCGATAAATCTGGCAGCACGGTGGACGTCGAAGAGTAACGCGGTGTTGCCGTATCGTGGCTTGACGCCGCAGTATTGCGGTGCTCCTGATAGACCCCCCTGGGGGGGGGGGGGGGGGGAATGACGCGGACGCTATTCCTGAATCCTGACCCCCGTAGACACAACGCCGATTGCTGTTTGTCCGCGACCGGAACATTCCTTTTACTTTCTGGCTCGTTGCAACTAAAATCAACAAACGTACAGAGTTAAGACAAGTGCAACCAAGGACGCCGCCATTGGAATGCGTTTTTGCACGTTTGTTTACATTTTGAAGGCCGCTGTTTTGTTTTGGTCCACAGCAAAGGCGGTTAAAATTACCACTGATAGATTATACAATTTGCAAGCAGTGGCGAAGCGTGCGATTTGGCAACGTTGCAGTTCGTCCATTTAAACCCATGAAAACGATCGAAGTGTTGGGTGTTCGGTGAACATCTTCGCATTCGATCTTTTCCATGGGTTCAAATGGACAAATACCACGTTGCCAAATTGCATGCTACGCCACTGTTTGCAAGACGGAATCAACGCAATAATTCCAGCACCGCCAACTCTGTCTAAATAATGGCAGATGGAAAATAAGTATAATGTCTAAAATTAGATCTTGAAACCTATCACGCATTCTATTTTTAGGTCGTTTGAACTTTTCTTTCTCTTTTAAAAGTGACCGATACGTGTTAACTGCAGTTAATCTTGTGGTAAAGAATGTGGATATATAAGACTGAGAATTCCATTCATTCTGACCACCAATCCTAAATCAATCAAAACTTGAAATGCATGTTATAGTACAGTGAGCTGAATTTGCAGTTCCGTGAGAGCCTATAACTCTGCGAGCCAATCAAAAATGGGTTTACAAATGGAACAAAACATATCATTACAGAGTAGGGACTCCCAGTGTATCCTGAAATCACTGTTGTTGCGCCTGGGTCTTGAGTCGGCCGTTCAGATGAATCAACATATTCGCCCCTTGAGCACGCAACGTAGGCGCACACAATATAAAATATTACGCACGCATAAATCGCGAGATTTAACAGAGCACAGCGGCATGAGATCGAAAAGAAAAATTGGCAACATCTCACAGAAAGAAAATGTGATAAAAAAAAAAAAAAAAATTGACCCTTAAAGCTTCACAAAAAACTTTTCAAAATGACATTTCTGGATTTTAATTACGTACGTGTTTAATTGTTTTCTGAAATTGGTCTTGAAAGTTCATAAATGAAAAATTGATGCAAAATTTACGCTCTGATTTTTGAACACTTTCTGACGATTTCAGACCATTGTGCAGCGTGAGAACTGCAGTGTTGCCAGATCGAGGGTAAAAAGCCGAATCGTCTCCCATTTAAATCAATGTAAAACGTACGGCTTTTCCACCCCAATCTGGCAACACTGGTGAGAAGACGCGAAGTCGACACCGCGACTGACTGTGGGTGCAATGTGCAGGCGAGGACTCTTGGACTCCGCCTCGCTGGGTGCTAGCCGGCCGGCAGAGTTGCAGTTTCGCTGTCACTGGCCGCTGCCACTGCCAATTTTTCCGGGCGTACAACTTTTGCACTCTCGCTCGGCTAGCACGGTTGACGGCCACAGCCGGCGCGGCGCACTGCCAACCACCGAGCCGCACAGTGGTTCAGAATAACCAATCGTCTGGACAAGGAAAAATTTCTGCTACCCGCATCACAGAATAATACAATCAGAAGGGAAACTCTAATTCATTTTGAAACATTCTTTACTTCGGGCCGCCATGTTCGAAAGTGAGCATCTTCGGCAATCTTCGGCAATCTTCGGCAACTGGCCGAGTTGTGATTGGTTGTATAGCCTGAAAAAGCATGTCCGCCATCTTGAGAAGTGAGTAGGCACAGTTGCCAGTTTGTGCCAGTAAATTCCAAATCTTGTTTCCATTGGCTCTTATGGGAGTTTCCCTTCTGATTGTATTATTCTGTGCCCGCATGACAAACGTTAAGATTGCAACGTCCAAGTCAAAAAAACAGAATAAAAACACTTATTTTGAACTGAGAAACAAAAATGATCAAACTTGTTTTGTTGCCATTTAATCGTCAAACAAGTTTAACTTCGAATAGTTGAAGTGGGCGGAAAATTGCATGATTCGATCTCACCGTGCGCCGATGCGATGAACCCTAGACTGCCGCGCCGCGGCCGTCGCGTCGCGTCGTGTTGGTCGCCGCGCGTCGATGCACCTCGCTTCTTGCCTTGACTCTTCAAGACCTTGAAAAGAAAGCGAAAACGCCTATTTCGATTCACCGCGTCTTTGAACTAGTGCAAAGCGAGAGAAGTTTATGTCGCGCTTTTCCCCACTGGATTTTCTTCGCTTGGTCGCAAAAGGGTAATACCTATAGTAGCAAGAATTTCCCGCTGACATGACATGACGCCGGGAAATGTCATAAAAATGGTATCATTGAGCATTTAGCATCAAAAGCATTAAAATAGTGAGCCGGCTAGCCTTAGGATTGAGCTTCAAAACGAATGAAAGGGCCCTCATTCAGTGGCATAGCGTTCATTCGGCAACATTGCACATGCTTCATTTAAACCCATTAAAAATATCGTGCTATTGGATGTTGGTACACACCCTCAAATTGGACCTTTTTTGAGGGTATAAAGAGACAAAATACGGTGCTTACAAATTGCACGCTACGCCGCGCCACTGGGCCCTATACAAAGAAGAACAACGAAAAAGGCCACCAAATCGGAAAAATTGAAAAAAAGGACACGATTTGCTTAATCCTTTCGATACTTTACAATGGCGGCTTTGTGCAATGCGATATATCGATGATAAAAATCCATTTAAAAGTATAAAAAGTATCGATTTCTCGGGGGGGTTCAAATGCACCCCCTGACGATCGATACTTTTCTATAGTTTTAAATGGAGTAGAAATCGATACATCGAATTTCACGAGCCGCCACTGATACTTCATGAAACTGTTTGACGGATTGTTGCTTATACGCAGTTCTAAAATACATCAAGCTAACTTTGAAATTGATTAATTAAATGACAAATAACAGATCTGTGTAAAAACCGAAGAAAAGGGGTCAAATTTACAACTATATGCTTCCTCTGGAAAAAAAAGAAAGAAAGAAAGAAAGAAAAAAACCCAGACATTATAACAATGGCCAAATTCACACATCCCGGGCACAATACATGAAAAAAGTAGATTCAAGAATGTGGCAAGTCTTGAGGTTATAGGGGCAGACGCTCATTTGCCTATCGGTGGCTACAATCGAAGCCTCCGTTCCTTTTGAGTGCACGACTGACTCTCATTTCTAGGACTCTTGGAGTGTGATGTCTGATGTAGAATGTAGACGTATTATGCAAATCCTCGGAAAGAATCCTAAATAAGACGAACAATTGGGAGTGATGTAATCAGTTTGCTGGCGGACTGGAGGCCTGGAGGCGATTTAACGCGTGGCCATACGAACGGAAGGCTTCAAAAATTAAGAATCTTCCGAGGATTAAAACTTTAATTTTTGCAGTTATTTTGTGCTGAAATTGGTCGGATTTTCTACTTTGATGCCAGCCAATATTGCCCAACCTTTCTGTTGTGATCGCTGAAATTAGCAGACGGTGTTGAAAATGGAAGGTTATGTTTAAATGATAATAATAACGAAACAAATAAGAAAAACAAGATTTGCAGGATAGAACGAATACTTTTATTTTGGTCCATCACGGGTGATATTCGGAACGAAGCTCAAGGCAGACTAAATAGCAGAAGAGGGATTTGGAGCGTTTGTCTAGATGATGAACCCCAGCCTCAGCTGTAAGTCGTAAAAATCAGTTCAAGTGTCTTAGGATGCTGTAGGCGTGTGAACAAAATATAGGGGAGACAGTGAGCTCACAAAGTCTGTCTAGTTTTAGGAATACTTAGCTTCACAGCATTTAATATGAAAATCACAATTTCCAAAAGACGGACCCCGAAGTAACTCTTGCAACTCTTCAAAAACGTTTGATTCATGCTTTTGTCAAATCTGTATACGTATGCAAAAGTATCGATTATTTGGGGGCTCTATTGAATCGATTATTTTCCATACGTTTACATGAGAGGAACATCGATGTATCGCAATTTATGCTCATAATTTTTTAAAAAAAAAAACCTTGGGTCTCAGAACTCAGATGGACCCAAAAGATCCGAGGTTTCGAAATAGGTATCAACTAAAGATTGTAACTCGTCAGATGTTATCAAGACCTCGCGATGAAAGCGAAGCGGGGGTTAGGAGAAAGTGAGATTAGGAAATATCCGTGGTCATCTAAGGATTTAAACGTAGTAAATTAATTCCTTCTTGGACTGATTCATGTTTGTTTTTAACACACTCGAGGTCTCCTGTAGGAGATTGAGTGGGGGGGGGGGGAGATGGGACACTGGGACAGGGCAAGCTAACGAATCGAATGTCCGGAACTTCGATTCGATTCGTTTAAATTGAACGGGCGCGAGCGCTGCGGGTCGAAAATTGGCGGTCATAATTCTGCCAACTTAAATTTGCGGTCGTTACCGAATACCGATACGCTGCGTCGGCCTCTCGCACTGTTGTCGTTTCAGGCAGTTTGAATTTTAAACGCAATCTTGAAATTCGTGCCGATGCCAAACCCGAAAGACAGTGGAAATTTATACAACAAGGTTAACTATACATGCTAAAGTTCGTACACCAATTAATTGAGGCCATTGTTTTCGGGAAAAGGGCCCATTAAACAACGGGTGTGCTATTTTTGAAAAAGGTCCGTTGTGTTTAAGTAGATACGATAAACCAAGGAGCACAAGCACAACTTTTGTTTTGAGGGCCCTCTTTTCCGGCACTGAAAAAAAAAAATAATTATTAAACTCTAGTGATAATACCAGAAGCAAGATAATGGACGATAATGTGAACCACACGGAGAGTCTAGTACTTCCACCAGAAATATCTGGTGACTGTCAAAATATGGCCAACAGTACCAGAAATTCCTCGTTATTTTCAATAACTATGGAACAAACAGTTAGAAATTCTGGTAAAAGTACCACTTACCTTGGTTTACATATCGTTATTGTACTTCTGGTCATTTTGCTTTATCTTTCTGTTCAGTGTAGGAAATGGCCTCATTCATGGTTCAACACAGTTTGAAATTGAACGGCTTACTTAATTCGAAAAGGTCCTATATAACCAAGATCAAGTTTTGAGGAAACGAGAGAACGGCGTACGAGCAAACAAATTTGAAATCATCGCCGTAACTCTAAAGCGCCCGCTTTAAAACACACTCACTTCTTATACTTCTTCGTCTATCAAAATTAAAAATTATTAGACTATAGTTCTGCCTCTCTCTTTTTTCCCCTAAAAAATCAACGTTTTTTACTCTCGTCCGTCGATAAGAGTATATTCTTTTAAAGTTAGCTAATCAGCATCATCATGCTACGAACCAACTTTTTATTAAAATATTTCATCTTTAGGAATCAAGCAAAAAGGAACCTCCCATGAGAGACAATTCTAACCACTACTTGCTTACGACGAGTGTTTTTTGTTCTTTTTCTTTCTTCTCTTTCTTTCTTTCCCCCTCATCGAAATCTGATACCTTTTCACACCCAAACACTTTTGAGGTCCCCTTTCAATATCAATTCCACTCGCCCTTCCTTGAGGATCATTTTTTAAGCTTCTAAAATTAGTTTAAATTGATGGACGCTCGGACTTTAAAGTAGCCACCGCCTTTAAAACTCTGTACTCCAAACGGAAGACGGAACAAGTAAAATAATGGATTCGTTCGAGAGCAAAGCCGACACCACTCGTCAGTAAGTCCCACGGGATGCATTTTGAAATTTCCCTCTCGCACAAAGCCTTTCGTCTCTATTCCTCTTTGGTCATTTCTGTATCTTAAATAAGGTTCGATTACGTGAGAGTGACCAAGGGCGGATAAAGGGAATTGTCTTTCTCTCTCTCCTCCCATTTGAAAACGTGCGTTAGAAAAGGACAGAAGAAGGGGCCAAAGTCACGTGATGGCCCCCTCTGCTATCTTTTTCTAACACACAAGTTCAAATAGAAAGAGAGAGAGAAAGACAATGCCCTGTATCCGCCCATGAGAGTGACGTGACGAGGATTTTCTCGGGGTTGTCAGATTGTTTGGATAAATCAATGAAGCAACAACGGAGTCCAGGGGCGTAGCCGGGAATTTTTCGAGGGGGTGGGGGTGTCCGAAAATTGTCAGGGGGGGTGTCCAAAGATACTAAGTTTATAAAATATGTCTGAAAACGCACAAAATGACCTTTTTTTGGGCAAATTTTGAAGTCAAGGGAAGGTCCAGATCCCCAGGACCCCCCCCCCCTTGCTACATCATGCATTGACGGACTCTCTCCAGTTAAAACTAAGCAAAATAATCGATCTTCGCGAGATTTGCTGAATCTCATAGAAATCGATACTTTTGAATAGGTTCAGGTTCACTGCAAGGATGGCAAAAAAATAAAAAAAATAAAAATAAAAAAAAAAAAATAAAAAAAAAAAAAATGGTTGCTACATTGCACGAGCTACCTCTGGGGAAAATATTCACGTTTTACATTCATTTTAAATTCATTTCGACTTTACCCATTTGTCTCTTTTAGTGGCAACCCTGGAGCAGTTCGGTATTTTTCGTGATATTAAATATAGACGCGAAAAATTAAAGTTGCCATATTTGACACACTGGCTGGCTGGCCGCGTCTGTGCACCTGCGCAATGAATGGAGTTCTAAGCAGAGGTGTCGTGTGCAATTTGGCAACATCGCATTTTGTCCATGTCAACTATTGAAAAAGGTCGAACTATTGGGAGTGCACACTGCACAGTGAACTGCCCCGAATCGATACTTTGCATGGGTTTTAATGGACGAAAATGCAACGTTGGAAGATGGCACGCGACTCCATCGCTACTTGTTCGAAGGAGGAGACGAGGGTAGTGACTGGTGAGATCAAGGATTCAAGGATTCAAGGACCAAGTCAGCTGTCAACTGAAAATGAATGGGATGCGTTTGGAACTATGGAAAGAGAGAAAAAGTCATGAATTCATGAATCCAAGCGGCGACAGGTAAAGTTCCACTTCGAAAGCGCGGCTTAGAAGTTTATAGAGCTAAGTTGGGAGCTTTGAAACAGCAAACAAAGTTCACCAAAGCCCCATGAAAGCAAAGCACCAAACCGAGGAGAGCAGCGAATAGTGATGCCGTATCCTTTTGTCGATTTTACTTTCTCGTTCCACTTGGCGTAGAGAAAGTATTTTAATCACGGAGGGAATTTAGTTTTCACTGTTACTAGACATTTCATGGCTCTTCAAACCCCAAAAAGAGGATCTTTTTCGACCAAATCGTGTGTTTAGAACGTCATCGCAAATCATACGAAGAATGAATTACGTATTAAATATTAAAACCACGTAACGGCATTTCTAGCCACTTCGAGACTTCAAGATCTGAATTTAGGAGATACACAGAAAAAGTGGGAGTGTATAAATTGTATGGTTATAGATGTGGTTCAGACTACATTACGTAGCGATTTAGACGGTTAAAAAATAACCATTAAATCTTGAATACTAACCGCATGACTGTAAAAGATACCGAAGGGTTCAATATTTTTGAACCATTACGCATCAAGCACCAACCATTTAAATTGCTACACTATAAACCATCGAGTCGTAAAATTTACCCTTCCAGAGTAGCCATATAGCGGCAGATCCAGACAATTTTTCAGATTGTGAAGGGGGGAGGACGCTTTTGAAATTTGAAACACGTCACATTGAGGATTTCTGATTATACCGGAGTGAGACTTCTGTTTAGTTCTTTCCACACCGGAATTCCGGTTACATTTACAGGACCTCTGGTTAGGTGGTTGTAGGTAGAGTATTAACTAGAATTCTTTTTACAGTATAACCAGACATTTGCCTCAGTGCAAGAAGCATTTTAGGGAAGTTTCCTTATGAAAAAAAAGGAGGTCATCGTGCTTGATTCAGAAAGAGCCTATTTCAGTCGAAGTAAATTCATTTAAATGTACTTGAATTACATTTTTAACAGATGATGGGCTAAACCACAAGACCACACGCTCTCCTGAACGTCGAGTCAACCTAATTTGAATATTCAATCGAATTTATCGCCAATTTCCTAACCCACAAACCTTTCAATTAAAGAAGATTGTTCAAGCTAAACTAGCTTTAAAAACGCTCCCCGACGCGACGACGACATGACGCGACCACCGGCCAACGGCGCGGCGCGGCTCAGTGACTCGAGAGAAAGAATTTTTTGGACTTGAAAAGTTTTGGTTTTCAGCTCCGGAAACGTTTTATGGTGTTTCTTTTCTGGTGGAATGGGGGGGGGCATACGCAGGCAATTTCATTCATTTTAATCTGTCAAATTACTGGTTAACCTAATTTTTTTAATTATCTTCTAAAAGTCAAAATTCTAAGAACTGGAGAGTGGTGGCGATTGGATGGTTACCACTTGCGGACCATGCAACATCGATTTTTAGAGTAGAAACAGTGGCGTAGTGTGCAATTTGGCAGCGTTGTATTTTTCCATTTAACACCATGTAAAAGATCGAATGCGAGGGTGTTCACCGAACACCCAATACTTCGATATTTTTCATGGGTTTAAATGGACGAACTGCAACGTTACCAAATTGCACGCTACGCTATTGAATAGAAAAAACGTGTCGAAGCAAATATAGGAGCATAACAATTGTAAAATGAACATTATCGGTCCTTACTATTGTGTATATCGAAAGTGGCTTCAACTGTCCCGAAAGAAACAAAAGAAGATAGTAAAAAAGATGGTGTTTTCCATTACCTGAAACAGAAAATAAAACAAAAATTAATTAAAGGAATTAGAAACGTAAATCAAAATATTTAAGATATTTTTTACAGCTCTCATAAGCTTTCAGTATGCATTTATATTTTTACAAACTGGTATACATGTGTACAAAAAGAAATTTGTTCAAAATTATCATTACAATTTGCTCGTATTAAGAGGATTAAGGTCAGCTCATAATAATCTGACGATAAATCATATTCTACTATAGAGGGGATGGAAAAAAAAAAAAAAAAAAAAAAAAAAAAAAAAAAAAGGAAAAACCGAGAATGTTTTCCTTTATTTTTCTATCTCTCAATTGTGTAGCAGACGTACCATAATGAGGTCACATAAAAAGAGCCCTCTCTCTTGCTGCCGAGTTTGCGCACTTAAATTTATTTGTAGGTGCTGCACACGACTTAACACAGTCCAGTGGACTGGCGCCGAAATACTGCAACAAAAATCTAGGAAATGTTCGCTTGATTTGTGACCCGAGAGGAAACGGGTGCTTTTGTGACCATTTTAAAAGCAGTAGTCATTTCAGCAAAAAAAAAAATAAATAAATAAATAAAAATATAAAACGAAAGAGGAACAAAACACAAAATATTCGCGCATCATTAACTTTGCAAACACGGACTCAGCCCATTATTGCCAAATTTCCCGAAAAAGAGAAAGAAAAAAAAAAACAACAACGACAAAATACAAATAAATCACCAGACAGTCCATTCTGTGCGGAAACAACACCATAGCGAATGGGGGAAAAAATCTATACGTTGAGTCAAACCCATTATTTATATATATATTTACTTGCATTCTCTCTACCACCTAAGATCTGACACCCAAGACTCACAAAAATACACGAACAGAACAAGTGCGCGAACGCGCGACTAAATGCTTGTTAATAAATCCTCACATTATGTTCCTCCCTTTTTTTTCTCTTTTTTCCGGAGTATTCCGATAGTGACTCATTCTTGAGTTGAACGTTTTGGAGCTACCGACGAAGGGTCCTTCAGCTTCAGGGTGTGGCGGTGAGGGATGGGGGGGGGGGGGGGGGGGTTGTTCAAAAGAGGCTGCACTGCAGCCTTGTGTATTGTGCCACTTCCAGTTCCAGCTGAGCCGACTGACTGGACTAATAGGACGGCCGCCGTTGTCTCTCATTTTTGAGTTCAAGCGCCCAAACGACTATTGTGTATTATAACGTCGCGAGACAATACACAATACACGAGGCATGACAGCCAGACGGTCAATAATCAACTGCTGGGACTTCGACAATCACTAGACGAATGAAAAGAGAATAATATGAGCCCTTCTTTTCACTTTTTTCCCGGCGTACGTAAAATAATGTATGCACCTTTCCTTCGCCGAAAGTGAAGAGATGAATCTTTCCACAAGGCCACTGCGCCGCGGCCGGGCCCGGCAGAGTTGATGGGACGAGGCAGTGTGCCCCCCACCCCCCCCCTCCCTACTCTGGGGGACTAACTCAATAATCTATGGCGCCCAATTCAGTAGGAATTTCATCAAACAAATTAGCGGATATGCACACTTCAAAAATAAAGTTTTCTACTGAAGCGCCTTCAATCAATTGGTTATGCAAAAGCAGTACCACGGTGTAGGAATATTTAACTACCCACTCACCTAATACGATCGAACATTGATTCGATAACATAACCTGGGACCAAAGTATGTTGCGGCTTGACGGTCCACAAGGTAGTTAACTGTTCGTACTCAGGGGAGTTGGAATTGCATAAACGATACATTGAAGGCGAAATAATGTGAAATAGACTAGAGGAGAAAAACGAGTAAAATCGGGCTTGGTCCACAAGGGGTTAAGTATAGTTGCGTGTGGTTTTGACCCCTCGTAAGTGGTCACCGATTTTTTTGGTCCCTGGCAGTAAAAGGGTTAAAGAGCATCGATACTAGGACAGGAAGCTCTCACGTATGCGATATGCTACACACAAGAATATGAAACTATCATTCCTGTTATAGAAGTTGCAGGGAAGGTAGTAGGTACTGATAGAAATTATGCAATATGCAATGTGATACATGTGTGTTGCGTATTGCATAACATCAATCCCTTCATTCTCATTGCAACCGGTAGGACACGAGAAAGATACATCACAGATTAGGAGCAGAGCATTATGAGTATGCAGGAATCGCTTTTCACGCGACGACTAACAATTTCTACAACATTACGATTTCCTCTAAAGAAATCCACTCTCTCTTATATACGCGCAGAGGTAATTTATGTAAACAACCGAAAAACAAGGCTTCATTTCCAGAAACTTAAAATGAACAGGGGGTCGCGGGGAAGGTCCAAAAACGGGGGTCGAATTGTGTGGATCGGACATGTAAATGCACGATAAATTTAATCTCGCGACGATTAAAATCCGGTGAATGACGCCCCCTTACCTCCAGACCCCCCCCCCCCCCCTCTATCCGGCTTCACGACACGAATTTCGACATCCTCGCGGGACCCGTTTAAATCAATCGGAGGTTGGTAAATATATGTGTGTCGGGTTAGTTAATGAGTAAATAAAAACCTCAGTAGCTATTTGATGGGGAAGAGGGGAGGGGAGAGGCTCAGTTGCGCCTGAATGAGACAAGACAATTATTGTACATATAAAGCGCGTCTTCGAGACAAAAAAAAAAAAAAAAAAAAAAGATCACTGCGTGAAATTGAAACTTTTGAGTTTAACATTACTCCCGCGTATAAAAGGTCGCGCCGCCGGTAAGGCCCCCCCCAACCATCCCTTTCAACCTCCTCCGCAACTCAGAGATAATTAGTTTTCCAGATCGATAGCCCAGTGTACGAATTGCCGGCGAGCGCCGCGGCCGCGCGCCGCCACTCGACTCGACTCGGAGCCAGAAGCGGCAAAACCATCATGTTTTGAAAAATTCCCGCCATTTTCGCGCTCGCGAAAAACACACGTTCACCCTTGAATTAGAGAGATCCTCTTCAAGAAATCCGCTAATTTGAGAAAGTGCTGTAATTATGTAATAGCTATAAATCCTAGTCAGGCCTAAAGTAATTCTAATTAATGTTATAGGACATGCGCTCCCCCCCCTCCCCGCCATTTATTTCGTGAGCCATCCCTAACCCCCCTTTTCTTCCACCTTCCACGAGGAATTATCAAAATTGATACTCTCTTAAAGAGTCATCACGACCTCTTTTGCCCTTATAGCTTTCACCACCGCCGCGAGAAATGGGAACAAACAGGGAGAGGAAAAGGCCCCATAAAAATGTAGTCTAATGGCCTGTTTTATTTCAGCCGCTCATCGTTTCAGCTTCGAAGACACGTAAATCGGTCTTTTTTTTCGGAGGGCAATTACCAGAGCGTTCATCTAAAGCTGTGCTATTTGCTTTAGTGGCAAACGACCGTGCTGAAAAGGTGTTTGGGGATGAAAAAAACACAAGGCACAAAGGCGTTCAAATACTTGACCTCGCGTAATTTTTTGTTGAGTTTTAGCTTGGTTAAAGCGCGGGATGGAGTTTGTTGAGCGGCGGTTAGAAGGGACAATAGGTATAAGACCGATCGATGTTTTCAAACTGAAAATGTCCAAGTTGGCGGCTGAAAAAGTAACTAAATTGCTTTTCTTCCGAAAAGAAGTTAATAAAAAAACAAAAACAAAAACAAAAAAATGAACGAAATTAAAACCGGGAAAAAACTTTCGCGACTGCAATCTAATCTGATTTCCATGCACGATACACGGTCAGAAGAGTATCCGAACGGTAACGAGATAGTTCACTATTAACTCCCAAAGTTCGATTTTTTTCATACTGCACGGAAAAAAAAACTGTACGGGTGTGACAACCATCCACGCCGGTTCATTTACTAACCGTAAAAAGACAGCTAGGGTAGCCGTGTTTCACAGGTGCCATAGCCAGAAAAACACGGTCGGAATGCCCGTAATAATTATGGTCGTGACACCCGTAACTTCACGGTGGCACAACCCGTGAAGTACGGTTACTCGAGTGCTTCGGTGCGACCGCCACCTCGCGACATCTGCTTCTTTATATACTGGAGTTTCCTCTCCCTTCTCCATGCGGTCAGCGCGGTGTAGTGGACAAGACACTGGACTGCGAAACGGAACGCTGCGGGATCAAATCCCGGATGAATCATCTTACCTTTTTAACCCACGGCGCCCGTGAAAGTACGGTTTCGCTCTGAACCGTACATTCACGGGTGTCGTAACTGTGTCTGGACGGCGTCCAACTTTTACCCGTGATTCACGGTTCCCGCGCCCGTCTTTTATAGTAACCGTACCCGTGAATTTTTTTCCGTGTGGTTAAAATTCAGTGTAGCCAGGTACAATAGCCTCGTTTATGCGAGAGATCTGAACCTGGGTTGAGTCAACCCGAGTTGAGTTTCAACCTGGGTCCAACTCGGGTTAGCGCATAAACACCCGTATATTTGAACTCGAGTTCAAAGGATTTCTTTCTTCTTCTTCTCTGTGTTTGTTTACATTTTTGACGAAAATGGCGGCGATGCTTGGTGCGGTACGGACAAGTGCGACCGCATAAGACGCGTGTTTAACCTCGCTCGGATTGGTGACATCGGTGCCGCGTGAACCCGGGTTCTGAACTCCGAGGTGTTTATGCGTGAAATCTCAACCCGAGTTCACCGACTCGACTCGGGTTTGAATCGGGGTCGAGTCGAACCCGAGTTCAGCGAGATCCGAAGTGTTTATGCGAGCATCTCAACCCGAGTTCAGCTGAACCTGTGTTCTAGAACCCGGGTTGAGATGCTCGCATAAACGAGGCTATTACCTTGGTGCTTTCTGCTTTATGGGTGGAATGTCAAGAAATATTGAGAAAAGTTTTAACATCTTACATGCAGACAAAAAATTATCTACCCTCAAGGGAAAGAGGAAGTAAAATGAGCAGCGGTGGGGGGGGGGTGTTTCATCAGCTATCATTAGTCATCAGCTACGAATCACAAACCCGGAAACGCAGTCGCTCCAAGAATGAGGTGGATGAGGGGTCTGTGTCGCAAAAATGTTGGAAATCAAGAATATAACTATACGGGATCGGACCGAGAACGACAGAGCTTGGAAACCGATTATTATTTTAGAGATGGTACCCGATTATTATACACCTCATTATACGGGGCACCTTTCGTTCTCAACGACGCGAGACGGAACGTCCAAATATTCAAAGACGAGAGGTCACCCCGACCCCGAGTGGACCATAAGCCGGCGCGGCGTGACTTAGGTCGCGAGATCAAAAATTACAGGTGATGACAGGTACGCGAGATCTAAAAAAATCAATAGAGTGGGCGGCTGGGGCTCTGAAAATAGATAGGAGGGATCGCTCACGATTTTTTTTTTTTCTTCGGTAATAATGAGGATGGGTGACATTTTAGTCGATGTCCGTATATGAGGTATGGCCAAAAACAAAATTCTGGTAACGTATAATTTCAACCCGTTCATTAGACACACAAAAACACACCAAAGAAAAGAATACAAACAAACAATGAAACATTTTTACTTGGATTGCATAATCATACCGATTTATTTTTTATTTATTTATTTATTCATGTATTTAATTATTTATTTATTTGTCTATCTATTTATTTATTTCTTTCTTTTCGTTTATTTTCTTAATCTCTTTTTAGGTGCTGTCGCGTAGCAAAGCACCTTACTTCCGTTCTACCAAACCGTATCACGACTGCAATCTTGGGATACGACAAATGTTCACGTCTGTCACCTCTCTTAATTCCTTCCAGTGGCGAACCGTGCAATCTGGCAACGTTGCGTTTGGCTCATTAAAACCCACGAAAAATATCTAACTATCTAGGAATCGGGGGTGACCATCGAATCCGATATATCCTATGGGTTCAAATGGACACATGCTGCGCTACAATATAGCAAGATAGCAAGATTCGCCTCTGATTCCTTCATTTACTTGTCGTCACCTTCCTCCCTGTGTAAAGCGATGACATGATAAAACTGGTGGGGGGGGGGGGGGGGGGGTTAGTCACAGTCAGTTTCCATTCATGCTCGTCTTTACCATTCAAAATACTCGATCTCCACAGTTAAGACCCCTTTTCTCATTCAAAGCCAACCTAATTCATAGAGAAATCCGCTCTGCATTTCTTTCGTTCCCGCAATCTTTTTTTTTTATTATTTATTAATTTATTCATTTTTATTTTTCATACTTAGCTTCCAAAAAATAAAGTCGGCTACGTCGCAAGCAAGGGTACGTGATTTTTTATTAAAAAAAAAAAAAAAAAAAAAAAAAAAAGTTAGAAAATACTTTAGGCGAGCGCTGAAAGAATGACCGATATAATAACAATATCAGGTGTGCTCTTCTCGAGAAATATGCACGAGGATAGTAATTTAAGAATTCTTGCAAAAAGCAGACCTGAAGTTTTACGGGCCCTTTCACTAGTCGGTATAACATAGGTTTGAACTTGAACGCCGGAGGAATACACGCAGGTGTCATTATTTGATCAGTGCTGCCAGACGTAGACAGATATTTTTAAATTTTACATTCTCACGATGAGCGCTGTGTTATTGGGCCGCTTGGCAACGTGGATCATCAAGGGAGTCTTAAATCCAGTTCCTGAGGTTGCTGGGGGTTGAACTAGTTGGGAATAGAAATAGGTCAGGTCAACCCTTTTCATAAGAGATACTTTCCCCGAGTGAGCGTACTATAATCGTTCCGTCAGATCAGAGACGACAATTTTGATTACCGAGACAAGGAACATCATACACAAATAGACTGGCGTATTAAACATAAAGGTTGCTCATTATCATACAACGGCATGCAGCTAGTTTTATAGATGATAAAGAGCAAACCCTATATATGTTCCGTGGCCTATTTTTCTAGATACCGTGACCGCCACTGATAATTGGAGGGGTTTCTGCAGAAAGGACGCAACTCCTGATGCTTTTCTACGCAGTTGTGTCTTTGCTGCAATGAAACATCCGACTGACCCTTCCTTTAGGAGTCTCCGCATGCGTAGCAAAAGAAAAAAATTCACTTCCCTCGCTTTGTTTTCAAACAACGTGTTTCCGTTTCTGAGTTTTAAATTTTTATAGATCAGTGATCCACTTTGTTTAATGTGAGAAAATTAATCCATTGGCTGGGTCAGGAATTCAGGATGTCGGATTGCTTTAAAAGTAGGAAATGAAATTGCGACTGTAGTTATGCTTTGATATAAAGGAGCGATACTAAAGACTAAAACAGGTTATGTACATCTTCATATGGATTCACGCCATGCTACAACTAACAAAGCCTTAATGATGGGAAAATGCCTTGCAAGAACTAAAGTTTTTCGATTCCGGATCGTCATGTAGAGAACGAACCAAAAGAACCAAAGAGAACCAGAGCGGTTGCGACTCGCATGATAAAACAACAATGTTTACCATCCATCTGATTCCACGTAAAAAATCGATTTGATAGTATGCATAGCGCTTCACGGGCAATCGATTGTTATACATAGATTCAAATAGAGGAGAAGCGTTGTTGCCAAATCGCTCTTGCCGCCTGAACCGAAGAAGCACCAGCGCAGCTACGCGATTAAGTTTGGCAATCAGTTTCCATGACAACGATAGACACAGACACACATACACACCTCGCGACGAGGTGAGAGAGAGATAGAGAGAGAGAGAGAGAGAGAGAGAGAGAGAGAGAGAGAGAGAGAGAGAGAGAGAGAGAGAGAGAGAGAGAGAGAGAGAGAGAGAGAGAGAGAGAGAGAGAGAGAGAGAGAGAGAGAGAGAGAGAGAGAGAGAGTCATTCTCATCGAAGCGTGTCACAAAACTACGGCGACGCTGCGTCTGTGCTGCAGTCAACAGTCACCTGTTCCGCTCATCATCCAGCCGAATTTCGTCGCTATACAAAACGTTGCCGAATGTGAAATGAAAAAGATTCGCCGGATCCCCATTAAACCCGCACGAAGAATATGCGACCCCCCCCCCCCCCCCCCCCCCCCCCCCCACGACGGGCATCACAGCTCCAAGTGCGATAGATGCGGAGTGGATGTCTATCGCCGATGCGGCACCGTGGAAGATGGAACAAATTCACATCGTTAAAAAAGCGTGTACTTACTCGCAACAGGAGGTTGCGTCCAGCGTCTAGCGTGCAGTGTTGCCGCATTTTTATAATAATAAAAAAAAAAATAAACAAAAAATAATCGCTTCTCGTTGAGTTTAAAGGCAGAGCTGCCACTTTGTGTAAATTAAAGGACATTTGACGAATGCAACGATGATTCCCGAATCCGCCGGTTGGCTAAAATATTACAGTTCAGTTTAATGGGAGACTGTAATGCACGAAAATACTTCGATCTATAATCTTTTTTCAACCAATGAAGATTTTTTAAAAAAAAAACCGATATTTAAAAAAAAGGGGGGAGATGATTCCACCGATTGAGAAAAGGTTATAGATGCGAGTGTTTTTGAACATTAGTCATACTGTGAATTGAAGTGTGTGGACTGAAAAATGTCAAATAAACACGGAACGTCATTTCAGCTCAATGAAAAGGGAACAGTGACATATCTAGGAGCTTGCCCTATCTTCTTTCGTTCGCGGGGGGGGGGGGGGGGGGGGGAAATACGATACAGTTAACCATACGCAAACCAGATTCTGGCGCCAGCCAGAAAGTTTGGTAAACTTTACCTGAGTAAAGTAAACTGTACCAGATATCAGGTAAAGTAAGCAATCGTTTATCTTAATACTTCAAGTTACAATACATTTACCATACTCTAGTGAAGTTTACCATACTTTCAGACCGGCTGTGCCATAATCTGATACGCCGCCTGCGCGTATGGTTATGTGCGAGGATGGTGGTGTGGGGGGGGGGGAGGACTACAGTCACATGATGGCCCCTTATTCTATCTTCCCAGAACACATTCATCCAAATGGTCAGAGACTCAAAGAGCAAAAAGACAAGCTCTCAGTTGCGACACTGAATGATTTATAGTCATCTGGCAACACTGGTTGCGTCTTAACACAAAACTCGGTTGTAAGGGTCAGTTTGTGTTTGATACGACGGGAGGAGAGAGGGAGGAGGCCGGAGGGTCGTAGGAGAGGAGAGGGCAGTTACTTGCGATCCTCCGTTGTCATTGGAAGTAGGGGGGAGGGGAGAGGCCCGCGTCCGCCGCGTAACAGCCTCGGTTGCCACAACTCACAAGTACTGACAAAAAAAAGAAAGAAAGAAAAAAAATACGCCTACTCTACATTAAAATCAATGAGGAGCAGGCGAATTTCGTTTCTCATCAAGGCAACCGTGATCGCAGCGACCGACCGACCGATGCGATGCGACGATCTTATTGTCAGTGCGGATGGACGCCGCGGTCGCGCCGCGCGCGAAGCTGAGCCGCGCTGTCTAATTGAATTCCCTGCTCATTTTAGTCCTGTCTAATCCACGCAATGTTGCCGCTATCGGGTTAATTACATTCCAGGGCTGCTGTTTTGCGTATAATCAATGCTATTTTTCAATTCACCGATGATTCCACCGGTTGAGAAAAGATTACACAGTTCAGTTCAGTGCATGACTGTAATAAACTAAAATACTCGCATCTGTAATCTTTTCTCAACCGGTGGAGTCGTCGATGACTCTAAAAAACTTGCGGATATTTTAATTAATCAACGGAGTTTCCACCGATTACGGAAAGATTACAGATCAGAGTATTTTCGTGCATTACAGTCATACACTGAACTGAACTGTGTAATCTTTTCTCAACCGGTGGAATCATCGGTGAATAGAAAAATAGCATTGATTATACGCAAAACGGCAGCCCTGTTACATTCAATCAGCAACATTGCGTCATGACGATACTATGACGAAGCTTTGTAACATAGAACCACACAATCAGAAAGGAAACTTAATTTTTACTGGGACAAAGGTATACTAGGCCAGGGTATGCTATACGCAACAAGATATACCAATAGAGAGGCTATGCGTTAAGAGTCCTATTCCAACGTGTGCCAGCATGAACGATCTGAATATAGAGTTTATTTGCCTCGTTGCTTTTAAACCTTAAATCAAAAATTGTCATTAATATTCAACGGAAATTCGTTTTAAATGAAAATGCAAGAGTTAGAGAGTGGCTATCAGGACACGGAATTTGAATCAATCATCCAGGCGCGACAATTTTGCTTGTTCTTGTTTCTTACACGTGTTAGTTTCTTTATCGAGTAAATCCTTCCAGAAGGAACAGTTATTCTTACACGTGTTAGTTTCTTTATCGAGTAAATCCTTCCAAAAGGAACAGTTATATCGATTAAGCCACTCCAAAACACTTGCACTTTCGTTTAAAATAAATTTCAAATGGATTTGTCTAATTTCAAAAGGACGAGAAAGGAACGGCCAGAGGCGAAGCGTTGAAATTTGGCAACAATGTATTTTCTCCATTTAAATTCACCACAAAAGTCGAACGCTTCAGTCGTCGGCGATGACCAGGCATTTCGACCTTTCTAATGGGTTTGAATGGGGGAAAGGAATGGTTACGGTCGAGCGGCAGGCATGACGATAACGTACTACAGACAGCTTGGCAACGCGGACTTCGTGGCAATGATTCAGATTCGGTCCTCTCACTATATCTGCACTCTTCCACTGAGCAACTGGCGAGAGGAGAGGAGTGAAGCCTGAAGGTCCCCTATTCAGAGCTGACGTCACATATACGGGGTGTAGTTCAATTTTGTGACCCAAAAAAAAAAAACAAAAACATTACCCACCAGGTCCAAATCGGTGCAAATTCCCATTCGTGCACTATGCACAATCGAGTTTTTGTAAAATTTGATTCTTTTTCAGCACAGTCCGACAACCATAGATTGCAGTGTTATACTACTCATTCATCAGTGAATAAACATACTGTACAACTGATGGAATGAACTGAAAAGGGCATCGAACGTCAGGAGTCATATAATGAGTCGAAGCGATCATTCGAACGAATCTTCTGGATGCATTGAATCTTATGAACGGGTTTTTTTTTTTTTTTTTTTTTTTTTTTTTCACTAAGAGCGCCGCGCTGAGGCTCCGCGGAATCCAGGTGTACTGTAAGCGCTTCGTGCACGATCAAACTAAGATCGTCAAATACAGTGGCTCGAGCACTTTGGCAACAATGTTTTCCCTCCATTAGAATCTATGTTAAATAATCGATTGCAGGTGAAGCGCAGCTTCACCATCGAATCGATTGTTTTACATTGAATCAAATGGAAGGATAACACTGTTGCCAAATCGCACGAGCCGCCGCTGGTCAAATAAACACAATCGGTGAGCCGAAATCCACCACAAACGGCAGGTGAGCAAACAATTGCATGTTCGGTTGATGTTTCGTTCGTCAAACAACTGTGCTGCAGTTTGACGGCCTGTCAAACTGCAGATTTATTTTAACGATGGATGGTGTGTCATCTGCTCCCCAATTTTAGTCGACACATCCAATTAAACCCGTTTTTGAGATGTTTTGGTCAAGTTTATATGTTGGAATTTTGGAAGCGTCTAGGTTGGCAATCCTGCAGTTTGATCACAGCCATTTGAGCGTGTACGAAGCGCTATACTCCCGCGTTTGTGCTGCCGCTGCATAGTAACAGACCGATCCCGAATTTTCGACTTTGGAGTGTTGACTGTTGTGCCTCGTCGACAATTTTATTTCAGTTGTCTGCGCATGCGCTGTCAATCTCATTCCGTTGTCAGATCTGACGCGTGAAGGACACGGACAGTCGCTCTCGAGTCTCGACCAATATAGCAACGAAGTGGTCATCATGACACGTACCGCAGTGAACAGATTCGCACCAACCATCATAGCTCAATGGCGGATGCAGGAAGCTGTACTTCTCTCTCATCTGACGTGTTTGATATCTAATATATAAAATTATAAATAAAGGGACAACAGATGGCAATAGTAGTTAAAAAAACTGTACAATTCTACTATTCCTTGTAAAAAATGAGTTAAAATTACATAATTAACTCATAATAAAGTTCGTCAACTATTACTCATTTGATTCACATTTCAATTTCTTTCGATCCTTTCATATTTCTTCGTGAAATTTTGACTGTTTTTAACTCGGGGGGGGGGGGGGGGGGGCAAGTGCCCCCTCTTGCCCCTCGCTGCGGGCGCCCATGGCTGGAACAGTAGATTTCATAAATTGCACCGCATATTACGGCCGGGCCGCGCTTGAACACTATTGGTAGAGTGTGGAACACTTGCAATTTTCTCAGCTGCCTCCACACTGGAGTTCGCGGTATTCTTTACTAGTTGCCGCGCCGACTCGCGATTTTGCGAGCCGTTCGGTTCTCGGTAAGCGCACGCGGAACGGTTGCCGGATAGGGCCGACCAATCCTACTTTCACGTGCATGTGTGTGTGTGTGTGTGTGTTAAAGTATGTGTATGTAAAGTAATGCGTGTATGTATGTGTGTATACATCCTCCGACTAAACACCCCGCATCCCGCACTACACCAAACGGGCGGAGGTGGCGGAGCTCCGAGAGTCAGCTCAACACAGGGCCCACCAACTCCCAAGGTCATCGAGTATTTGTATTTGTTTACAAACATACACCGCAGCACCACACCACAAGGCGCGCAGTCTCTCCCCCCCCCCCCATGACAACTCCCCCTTCTAGCGCCCCGGGTAGATCAGAAAAGGGGTAAGGGGGCGCAGCGCAACGTCCACCGCATCGCGTCTCATCAGTTCTTTCAACGCCGCGGCTGCGACCTGCGTCACGCCACGCCGCCAGTGTTGCCAGATCTTGCGGCTTTTTCCATGTGTTCTTATGGGAAAAGCCGCAAGATCTGGCAACACTGCACGCCGCACACAGGGGTCAAACAGTGGCGGCGCATGCAATTTGGCAATGTCGCAGTCTGACCATTTCAACTCGTGTAAAGTATCGCTTCGAGGGGGGGGGGGGTGTGCAATGTCAATCCCCATTGTTTCGACCTGCTTCATGGATTTAAATGGACTAAAAGCAACGTTGCCAGAAGGTACGGGTAAACTAGGCACACGGAGAAAAGAGAGTCACCTGAAAAAAAGGACATAATTCTAATGGAAATAACCCGAAAAGGAGCTATAGTTCTGGCAAGAGAATGAATGGTGCTCTTTTCAAATAGAATTCTGGTCATGCAGGCTGTAAATTCTGGCAATTTTGACACGGCGAGCTGAGACTTCGCGATGTTCGGAGCTTTTGAAGTGTCGCCTGACTGTACGTCGCGTCGCGTCGGCTTACCGCCAAAAAATAAAGAAGGAAACGGTGAGAAAAAAAAAAAAAAAAATGCGAATTTTTTTCGCTCACTCTCGTGAGCGTCTCGTCGCGTGACGTCCATGGAGAGACAAACGACTATTCTCGCGCCTTCCTCTTTCCAGACTCCATTCAACCGAATGCGACGTTGCCGCTTCTTCTTCTTTTTTTCGACGAGAAATGGATTTTTCGATTTCATTAGATTATTAAACGTGTAGGAAAATTAGTGAAAGGATATTAACGGGGGATTAGGGATTAGGACGGGGGAAAAATGAAAGGAATAAGTGAATAAATAATAACTAAATTTCGAAAAACCCTTCCTATAAAACAACATCTGCTGCTAAACAAGATATGATGCTTTAAAGCTATAAGCAGAACTGTTTTCTTTCTCCTTCCATCTGCTAAACTTTAAAATATAGTAAATTGTGAGTCAACAAGTTTACGAACGGTGAGGGCAAATCCGGGGGGGGGGGGTGTAGAGAATTTGTATGTTTTTAATATGTCCCTTAAAATGGGTATGAAACTACGCAAAGACATTCCCATTGAATAATAAGAAATTGAAACATCCGAAATTCATTTTAGTGAATTTCGTACTCGGTGCACAGTGGGTCCTAATATGGATTTTACGAATATCAATTTATCATTGGCATCTTGCAACGGGTCTGTTGCAAAATATTGCAACAGAAAGAAAATAGGGTTGAGTAGAATCGCTGTAAACGAACGTTTGGAGGATCAAAAAGTTCCGAAATTTACTAACAAACTCAAAAAATGCATTTAAATGAAATTCCAAGATGCTTGTCGTATAGTGCGTGACGAGGAGTCACATACTGGCGGTCTCAAGTCATTCCAGTACTTTTTATGTTGGGAAAAGTGATTCATCACAGGGCAACGAACAACTTCTAGGGGACTCTCTTATTGCGCCCGCCACTTTATATGACAGCCACAGTGTAATTTTACGTAAACGCTATTGAATTCGTAAGTAAACATTGACAACTTTGTGATAATCCCAACATTTCTTTCCAGTAATTTTACACTGGAACTTACTCTCTTCTTAAATGTATCAAAAGTTTTCAAGAA
Organism: Trialeurodes vaporariorum; assembly: GCA_011764245.1. Classification (NCBI taxonomy): domain Eukaryota; kingdom Metazoa; phylum Arthropoda; class Insecta; order Hemiptera; family Aleyrodidae; genus Trialeurodes; species Trialeurodes vaporariorum. The sequence continues at coordinate 54,862,889 of VMOF01000320.1, read as the reverse complement.
ACCCATCTATTGCTTACAATTTTGATTTCCGTTCAATAATTCTTGTAACGACCAAGGTACGTAGACAACCAAGTCAATGATCTCTCGCTCAAAGTAAGTGAGTAGTTAAATATTCCTACACCGCGCTGCTGATTTTGCATACGCAACTGATTGAAGGCGATCGAGAAAAACATAATTGTTTATCAAACGTGAACAATTTGGAATCGCAATTTACATGAATAAAAATCTGAAATTGTGCGAGGCAAATCTTGTCACATCAACGACAAATTTTTGAACCTGATTTAAGTAAATGATATTCTGTTAAGAACATCATCAATCGCCAAAATCAAGAGAAACGAATACACTTGGGTTAGGGACTGAAACACTGGCGCAACCATCAGGATCTCTTCCATCTCTCTCATTTCCCATTTGAATGTATAAGTAGGGAAAGGACAGAAAGAGGGGGTTTTATCCCCTTGTCCATCCTCGTCTAACATAGTTTTTTAATGGAGAAAAGAGAGAGATGAAGAAACTCTCGGTGCGCTACTGGACTGAAAGGGTTAATGTGTCCAGAACATTCTATACTTCAACCCACTAAGCGACTATGGTGGCGCGACGAAGTCATTTTCCTGAGAATAAAATGAATCAAACGAAAGTACAGAAAATTTGCTCCAACTTTATATATTTCCCTTGATCCGATTTTTCACTCCACGGAATGATCCCCGTTTTCCTCGGCGAATGAACGGTCATGCGCACAATCGCAATCGGGAAAAGTGCTGCTGTCGCGACATTTTTCTTATTTCCCGCTGGCGATGCTCTCTCCTTCCAACATAATATGAGAGGGGTTTAAAACGAATATTGTCGACATCGCCAGATCCGTTTGCTTTCTTCTCGCTATCAAACATAAACATTCACGTAGATATGTGTTGTAAAACAAAAGGATTTATTGTAATCTCACCCGTAACTTCTAGGAATCGCTTCTCCCCCCCCCCCTCCGCCCATCCCACTGGCTATTCGTCTTGATGTTGGCGCTGAAATTGACTCCTTCTTCTACGACGTGGAGACGCCAGATTAAAACGCGAAAGGAATTTGAGTAGCTAAGGGATACGCAAACATCTTCTCAGCGTGGTAGCCGGGAAAATTAGCTTCAGTATAGTAGGTTCGACCGTATTAATTTGCATTTTTACGACAACAACAACAACAACAACAAAATGGAGACCTATAAACGAACTGCCAAATTTTAAGTCATTAAACGGCTTTGGAGCCCAGCACGCAAACGGAACTTTAAAGTCAGAGGCCATACATTCAGTATTCAGAGCCCAAGTACCGAATTATAGAACGGAATTACAAGACTTACCCTCCAAACTTTCACAACTTGAAAAGTGCCATTTGAAATACATAGAGTATGAAAAGAGGATGAGGATAAACTACATAGGAAGATTCGGGGAGACTGAGGTAAACCGATAATTGAGAAATATCGGATTGTGCGGAGCCACTGGCGCAACCGAAATATCTTCCGCATCTCTCTCATTTCCCATTTGAATGTTTAAGTAGGAAAAGGACAGAAAGAGGGGGGTTTATCCCTTTGTCCATCCTTGTCTAACATACGTTTTTTTAATGGAGAAAAGAGAGAGATGAAGAAACTCTCGATGCGCTACTGTGCGGAGCTGATGGAGTACGTTGAAAAACGTTAAATTGATGGAAATGGATATTATTTGTTGAGGGAATTAAAAATTGAGGATGGGAAACGCTGAGATTTCAACATCAATATTTGATTTTCCTCAACAAATACCCTCATACCGTTGTTATGAATCTCATTTTTACTCGATGAATTTTATCAGTTCCATCATACAATATTATACAATTCCCCGTTTACTTCATTTCTCCCTAAATCTTCCTCCACTCGGTCCTCATCCAAATGGCACTTTCCAAGTCACTTTTGAGGAACTTACTACAATTCAGCTCTGAAAGTTGTTCCCAAACTAAGCGACTTCATTTGAGTGATGCATCATGGGAAATATATTGACTTGCATATAGAAGCTGAGCATTCTCGAGAATCCGGGAAATATGCAAAGATGTCTAAACTGGGGGGGGGGGGCATCATAGTGAGAAGGGTGAGGTGAGGGTGGAGTATATTTGCAGAAAATTGATTGTCGACGCAACAACAAACGCATAAAAAAAGAGCGCCACCAACCACAGCGTGAGAGCAAGCGCGCGACGCACTATGTGGTATTTGACCAAAAAAGCTGGCAAAAACTCAAAAAAAAAAAAGTCACTATTGGGAAAAAGTGTTGTGATATTCGGAATCTACATAGATTTTTGCATTAGAAACTTGTATTTAGCGGGTCTAAACTAGATTAATTCACCTAGAATCCACCAGGGGAAAAATCAGTTTTACCGCCATTAAATTTAGCCTCAGCACGAGACTATAATCAAAGTAAAAAAAAAGTGTTTCAAATAAAGTCAGAACAAAATTTGTGTACATGGATCGTCTTCCTGAAGGTATTTACGATCAGTTTATGCCTGTTTTATCCAATTTTAATTTGAATTTGATATTTTTTTGCTATTTCAAAGTTTTTAGCTAAAAACGTAAATTTTCCGATTTTCAAGAGAACTTAAGTTCAATTATCCTGCCACATCCCGCGGGTATATATATGAGAAATGGTAGTCTTTAGTGCGTACTAATAGGCCTTGAAGTCAGAAGTTGCGGAAAAACGCGGCTTTTCCGGGAAAATTAGTTCGAATTTTGCGTTTTTGCACGAAATTCTCGTTTTTACGTGTTGTAAGGGCTACATCGTTACAAGAGTGAAATTTGGCAACACCGTCCAAATGACTTGAAACTCAGTATTCAAGGGTACTTTTTAACGCTGAATTCATATTTTGCATCAGTTTTTCAAAATTCGAAAATCCAAGATGGCTGCCGACCGATTAGCCAAAAAATTTGTCGGCGGCCATCTTGGATTTTCAAATTTTGAAAAACTGATGTGAAATTTGAATTCAGCGTTAAAAAGTACCCCCGAATACCAAATTTCAAGTTATTTGGACAGTAGAAACAGTTTATGCCAACTTTTTCGGTCAAATACCACATAGTGCGACGCGACGCGACTTGGAGCCAGTCATCAGGAGCGCGCGAGTAACGCAACGTGACGCCGCACAGTGGAGAAAGTCAATGGAAGAGGCCGGATTTAAACTCATGAAAAATATCGAAGTACTGGGTGTTCGGTGAACACCTTCGCATTCGACCTTTTACATGCGTTTAAATGGACAGGTGCAACGTTGCCAAATTGTACGCTACGCCATACTGAACCCTCCCATTGACTCATTCTACTGTGCGCCGCGCCTCCGACAGAGCCACCGACGCGAGCGTAGCGTTGCGGAGCTCCAGCAAAAGCCGGCCGGTGCGACTCAAGCATATCTTGCAGAGAGGCGAAGCTGAAGCTGAAAACCAACACCGGCTTGCAGCGTTGCCGCGTCATGCGTTAGAGCAGAAGCATTTTCTAGTTCTTTTACTTCCTCGTTTTTAGATTCTAACCAGTGGCGTAGCCAGAAATTTTCTTACGGGGGGGGGGGGGGGTGCCGGAGGTCCGAACATTGTCAACGGGGGGGGGGGGGGGGGGTGTCCAGTGATACTAATTTGGTCAAATTTGTCTGAAAACGCAAACAATGACCTTTTCCGGGCAAATTTTGGTGCGTCAAGGGGGGAGGGGGTTGGACCCTCCCCCTTGGCTACGCAACTGATTCTAACCAAATTCATATTAAACATGTTGCTGATAACGCGTATCTGATTGCGTTAAGAAAACTCCGATCCTTTAAACTTTGAGAATGCAAATGAGAAACTCTGGTAATATAAATCAATGGTGAATCCAAAAATTTTAGGGGGGGCATGCCCATAAATTTTTGAATTTGAAGCGTTGCAGTACGAAATTTTAAGCTATTTTCTGTACAAAAAAGGCCAAATTTGATGCTTTTGCCCCCCCCCATCCCGTGGATCCGCCACTAAATATAATAAAATGATAATAATGTGTTAGTACATACTTTTCGATCTTGATAAACTTTGGGTCGAATTAGAAAAGGGCTGACCGCTTACCTGAAACAAAAAAGGGAAAGAAACACGCTGTTAAAACAAAATTTTAAGTAAGGCAGGATGAATAGGCGAAGAAAAGAAAAACTCTTTAACTAGAAAGTTCGAAAAGTCAGATAAAAAAAGAATGACGAACAACTACTTAGATTTTGAAGTAAGTAGGTCACAGGTAATGCTTAGATTCATTGAGATAAGTATTGCGTGCGGGTAGCCTACCTTCAGGCGTCTCCGTCTGGCATTATGTATTAAATTTGTCTCTGACCTTATACAACGCGATTCCTGTCTTTCATTCTCTAGATGGATTTCCTTTCTTTTCCTGGAAATAGTGGAAATCGCTGAGAGAATTTAAAGCTATTACAATTCCCAGAAGCTACCGACAGGACAGAACCGACACGAAGTAAGAAGAGGTGGCATTTTATTTACATAGGTTGTACAAAAAGTACTGCACATTTTCGTTTTTTGAACGAACGGAAGCAGCTATCAAATTTCTGTTTATGTGCTCTTAAAGTCCTAGTAATTACCTATAAAATGAGACCTTGTGGAGCTCTTTAAGTTAAAAATTCGCTGATTAACAGAGTTTTGAAAATGACGTGTTGAACGTACCCCTCCAGGATTTTCAGTGTTTTTTTTTTCAATACAAAAAAAATAAATAAATAAAAATCAGAAGCCTTACAGAGACTGAAATAAGTTGGCAGTATAGAACATCAATGCTGGTAGCTAGTAGCTAGTTGCAAGCGTTGCCATGGAAACCGTCGACAAGAAATAACTTGTTCAGTCCTCTGTACGGTGAGTGTTCAAGCGTGAGCTTGTCCGTCTCTGTCACATCTGTTCCGAGTGAATTTCCAAGCTTTTTTTCACGATGAGCGCGGCATCGAAAAAAGAACAACACCATGTCATTCATTACTGTTTTCTTCGCGGTTTTTCAGTGAAAGATACTTTTTTAGAAATGAAAGATGTTTATAAAGACGATTGTAACATGGTGTTGTTCTTTTTTCGATTCAGCGCTCATCTTGAAAAAAAGCTTGGAAATTCACTCGGAACAGATGTGACAGAGACGGACAAGCTCACGCTTGAACACTCGCCGTACAGAGGACTGAACAAGTTATTTCTTGTCGACGGTTTCCATGGCAACGCTTGCAACTAGCTACTAGCTACCAGCATTGATGCTCTATACTGCCAACTTAATTCAGTCTCTGTAAGGCCTCTGATTTTTATTTATTTATTTTTTTTGTATTGAAAAAAAAAACACTGAAAATCCTGGAGGGGTACGTTCAACACGTCATTTTCAAAACTCTGTTAATCAGCGAATTTTTAACTTAAAGAGCTCCACAAGGTCTCATTTTATAGGTAATTACTAGGACTTTAAGAGCACATAAACAGAAATTTGATAGCTGCTTCCGTTCGTTCAAAAAACGAAAATGTGCAGTACTTTTTGTACAACCTATGTAGTTGCAAAAAATCGGCCAGTTACATGTAATCAACGTTATGGAACGACCAGAACTAATTTTATACAATTTCCAATTATAATCGATGGGGCTCTTATTGCTAAGTTAGAAACACACAGGCAGAGGGAAGCCTCAATCAGATAGGATTCTCTCGTTGTACCTTCGTAGCTCTACCACCACCTTGTTAACTTCACAGTCACTTCGTGAGTCTGCGAGTGAATTTCGTAATTATTCAATGTGCTTATCGTAATTTTTAATGGATTTTACTCAGAAAGTAACTATTCAATCGATCACAGCAAAAGTTAGCTAGAGCCAGTGGCGTCGCGTGTCATCTGGCAACAATGCAACTCCTCCATTTAAACTCATTAAATATATCGAATTTTACTTGTGCACTGTGCACCCCCTGAATTCGATATTTTATATGAAATTAAATGGATAGAATACAATGTTGCAAAATTGCACGCGACGCCACTGGCTAGAGCCCCATTGTTTGATGTGATTTCAATGAAGAACACCAGTCCTGATGCGAAAGCTTATAAACGCTAGATTTTAATTTCTTGATTTGTAGTCACGAAATAGGTTATTTCTGTCCTCTGGGCGATGCTCTTTCAACGATTAGAAAAGAAAAAAAAATGAGGCATGTAGTTACCCAAAACTTTACAGTCTGAAGACCGCAAGGAAGTCAGCACGCTATAACACGAAATCCTTAAAAAAAAAAAAAAAAAAAAAAAAAAAAAAAAAAAAAAAAAAAAAAAAGTTTTTAACGGCTCGGTGGAAAGGGAAAAAAAGCTGTTCCCGAAGCCCATACGGACTAAACTTTGAAGCTATTTCCTCACAGAAATTACCAGGGTTTTTGGTCTGGAAATAGAGCAGAAAAGGTTGAGCGGGGACGAAAGATGTGCTGAGGAGGGAGGGACAGAGGAGAGGAGGGGGAGAAAAAACTTCAAGACAGTTCCTTCAGCTGAATTATTTCTCTCCGAGTAAAAGTTATATTCTCTCGCTCGGGGGGTTTTATATGGGGTTTCGAGCGGTCGAGCTTGTGACAGTTTTTAGGGAACATAAAACGCGTTGCCGAACTGTGATGAAAAAACAAAATACACATACTTAAGACAAACAAATAAACACGGACTTCAGCGCGAGAAAATGATGAAAGGTGGGTAAATTTAAAATAAAAGGACTTAAAAGACGTATTACAGCCCTACACACTGCATCGTGGGTCATAATGTAAGGAACATTTAATTTCGAGCAGCGTAAAATGCAGTGCACGTCAGTACGTTATTATAATAATTATAGACGAAATCGAGACACAGAAACTTCTCTGTGTCCGGAGAGTACAGTCCATTTAAACCCGTGAAAAAGATCGAAATGTTGAGGCTGCACAGTGCACTCCCTTGAATCGATTCTTTACATGGGTTTTAATGGACGAAATTCAGCGCTGCTAGATTGCACGTGACGCCACAGGTCAATCACAAATACGTGGAGACAAATCCAAACGTCACTATAAGCCAATAATATGCAAGAATGAGTTTATCGGTTCCTCTGATGTAAACCCTTCGTCGAAACTTTCGACGAGTTCCCGGTGAGTCGGGCGTAAAGAGCAGTGGCGCGGCGTAGCGCGCAATTTGACAACAATTTGCAGCAATTTGACATTGTATAGTTTCCCTTTGAACCCATGTAAAAGGTCGAATGCGAAGGTGTTCACCGAACACCCAACAGTTCGATCTTTCTCATAGGTTCCAATGGATTGAGATACAGCGTTGCCAAATTGCAAGCTACGCCACTGGTAAAGAACAAATCTGAACGAGGTCCTGAAAACGGGCCGAACTCGAGCCACAAGTATATCTAAGTTATAGAGCGTATAAAAAGAGTTATAGAATTAAATATGTGATACACATGAAGGTTGACATGATTGCCACAACAACGGAACGAAATGTCAGCTTTTCCTAGAACATGCCTCAGATCGAAAGCCGTGTGGTGATGGCGGTGGTAATGGTTTCAGTGGGGGAGGGGGGGGGGTGTTAAAACAATGACATAAACAACTGTATCCGAGTCCCCCCTACTTCCATGTCTTGACTGCGCCAGTGAGCTCCAATGTGAGCTGAGCTCGAACAGGATCCAATGATAATTGAGGCGTTGCTTATAACAACGACACTTCACCAATGTATTTTAGATGAGAGAACTGTCGTTATTCCACACAACGCCTCAATTTAGATAGTAAATAATTAAGCGAAAACGTTTACAGCACGAGCCTTATAGACGACTGCCGAGCGCCGCCGACGTTGCCAGATTTAAACCTGGCCTTCATTTCCTCCTATCAAAACAATTTAAAAAAAAAAAAAAAAAAAAAAAAAAAACCTCAATGCTAAAGAAAAATGAAAAAAATGAAGCCTCAATTTCCAAGGGATACCAATTCTAAAGCTTCGAGGAGCCAAGCTTTCGTAACCGTCGCGCTAAGTTTTCCGGGGAGTTTGAACCGAAACATAGAACCGACGATTATTTTAAAAACAACAAAAAGACCGGTGTCGCCAAACCTGGCAACATCGAGGCAGAGAAATGAGCCTTGATTCCCGAATGTGAATTGCACGTATTATAGGTATACTATACGCGCACGTCTAATTTCAAAAGGATAATAGGTATAACAACAACAGTAACGATAATTATAAATTAACATAATCTGAACTGGGCCACAGAGCTGGAGATTGATATTTTGTGCGTGCGCGAGTAGGAAACAGAGAGAGGGAGAGAGACGGAGAGGGGGGAGGGGAGATGGACGATACACATAGAGAATGAGAGAGAGAGAGAGAGAGAGAGATTGAGGGGGGAGAGAGGAGAGGAGAGATTTAGACGAAACTGTAGGACACAATAGATGGGAGTATGATTTAGGATGTGGCCTTGGACAAAACCTATAATTACTCCAACAGCCACGGTCCAACTCCAAAGTGCCCGGTTCAGTCGTAACGCGTTCCGCTCTGTTCCGCAGCAGCCCGTCCCCCCGGCCCCCCTCGCGAGAGTTGTCCTGACCACAATTTGACACCGCAAAAAAAAAGAGAGGGAGAAAAGTGTGTGGTACTGACGCGGACGAAGGAAAGGTCCTCTACAGGAGGAGCACAGGAATCCGACGAAAATTTTGCAAAATTGGCGCCCAACTCCATCAGCCTAAATGTACGAGCTAGAAAAATCATGTTTTCATGGCAGGCTGAGATAAAAGATACAATCACACAGTCCCACATGATAGAGGTTTTACCGGCCATTATTTTTCCTTTTTTTCGGCCAGGTATACGAGAACACAGCACGCGTGGTTGCGAGCCCCCAAGACTCCCCCCCCCCCTTCACAAAGTATAGACTCACCGATTAAGGTGATTCTTTAACTATATACCCAAAAGGCGTGTCACCCTCTGATCCCACAATCCATTGTGCACAAACCAGGCCGGCCGGCGCGGCATCTGCGTGAAAATCTCGCAGCTTAATAGCACAAAATCACGAGAATATCAGAAGAAAAGGAAAACGGGGTGATGGAAGAGGACCAGTGGATGGGGGGGGGGGGCGGTCGAACAAGTTCTAAAATGAGAGGTCGGTCAAACGCAACATTGTGCCAGAAAAATCAACGTTGCCAGATACAGAGTGAGAAATGAGAATGAAATTTCAACAAGTCTGCAATGTACCTATTATGAGTACACCTACCATGGCTTAATAATTGTACACCATATTTGGATGAAAAAAAAAAAGTTTTACCTTTTCCCCTGGCGGTGGGGGGGGGGGGCTAGACCTTCCGTTGAGGTTCAAAAATTTCCCCCTCCTGGGAAATTTTTCTGCTGGCGCCCATGCTCTGGCCGGGGTGGGGGGGGGGGGGGGGGGGGGGGGGGGGGGGGGGTAGAGTAGCTTCGGTTAGTGAAACACGTTATTCGGAATGTTATGATAATGTAATCGGTTGGTTTTAATTTCAATGAAAATTTATTTACTCGCCGGAGTCACGAAAAAATAATTTAAGACAGACGAGTCTTGCGAGCCGCGGGGACTCGGGGTAGACTAGAGGAGAGATTGGCGATTGGCAGTCCCCCGCTGAGTACGTGACAAACTCATTACGGTCCACAAGAATCGAAAATTATGTGATTTTAAAAGAAACTAAGACCGCCCAAAGAAAAAAAAAACGGACTAAAGTTGATGTGCTTTATCTGATTCACAAACAGTCACAAACGACCCGATCAAGAATCCAGAGCCAACCTCCCCCCCCCCCCCCAAACAAATCAAATTTCGCTCATACCCCCATCACAGAACGATCGGCCCAAAAGCTGCAATTTGCATTCAGCAGCCAGCGGCACCGACACTCATCGTTTGAGCTTGATCGTTTCAGAGGTTAGGGTGAAGCTCACTGCTCAACCGATAATCTTAGGACATTTTTCCAACGTTATTGAAATGAATTTAAGAGCTGCGACTCTCATTAAACAGCACGATGATAAAGCATAAGTTAGAAAATTGCCGCAAATAATTCAATGGGGCTCTTGCAAACTTTTGCTACAGGGGATTGGAGAGTTGATTCTTGCATAAAAACCTGTAAAAAATGACAATGAGTTCACTGAAAAATCACGAAATTTGCTCTCAGAATCGGGCTTAATGGCGGATAGACGCAAGTATCATGGAAGATTCCTATCTAAATTGAGACATCTCCCATAATAGACAGAAATGTCCCATGATACCTGCGTTGAGCCGCCATTACAAACTTACCGTTATAGCAGTTATGTGAGTTTATTCTTGAATTTTAGACTTTCTAAGTGTGATATCTGTGATTTTCACTGGTTTCTACTTCACATTGGACTATTCACTTGTCATTTGCTTACAGCAAAGGTTTACAAGAGAGTGGGAGCCTCATTGTTTAAACGACGAAGTCATTTCGTCGGAACTTATATTCCTCCCCGCCGCGCCGCCGCCGGCCGGGTCCGCGAAGCACAGAGCTGTGTCGCCGGTGTCATAAACTCACACAAACTGCAACCAACGCAAATTCTCTGGAGATCATGTTTTTATATCTCGCATGGTGTCAGCATTGTCAGCGGATTGAGCAGAAAAAATTGTAATAAAATTAATGCTGATGTGTTATACGAAAATAGACTTCGGAGGAAAACTTCGAGTTGATTCGATCTTGGTCCAGTAATTGTCAGCGCTGTGAAAGGAGATTAGATTAGGGTAGAAAAACTAATATTTATAGACACTGGTCGCTCAACCGGTTGAGAAAAGGTTAGAAACATCAGATCACAGTATTTTCGAGCAATGCATTCATTCACTTAACTGAGCTTAGTTTTACGTTACTTCACTATGCATGGTAGTTTAGGTGCTTAGAGCACTGCATGGAGGTTAAAATAAATGCATGGCAGTTCCTGAATGGCTCATTTTTCAAGCATATGATAGGTTAAAAAAAAAAAAAAAAAAAAAAAAAAAAAAAAAAAAAAAAAAAAAGCATTGTTTGAGATGGAATTTAACACTCCGCAGTCTATAATGATACCTCCTCTCCAGAATGAGACTCAGGAAAACAAAACAAAGAACTCACAGAAAATACAGAAAACACCACTTTGGTTGCGCTTACAAAACCTTCGATGGAAAAATGGCCCTGAAAAAGACTTGTTGAACCGACCAAATCTTCTGTTCACCCAGCAAGATCTCCCTAATAAGGCGTACAAAACCCATTTGGTTAGCTGTACTAAAGCCTTTTGCTGGGTTATTTTTATACCACAGGATATATAAGCGTTACTAAAGCATTTGTTTTTTTTTTATTTTTTATTTTTTTCTTCAGTATAAGTCTGGGTGTTTCACGGACCGAATATATTAATAATACCGATCAAAAAAAAACAACAACTGGCAACGTGGCTGTCAGCGACGTTGATGAATTTCAAAACAGAAAAATAAGAATTGGATCTCTGTTGAGATTGGGATCGCTCGACAGCAAAAAAAAAAAAGAGCTTTGGCATAAAGGTCAATTCTCCGCAGAGGTCAATTTGGTGAAAGAAGAGCGGACAGTCATTGGAAGAGGGAGGGGGGGAAAGTATAATGCACGGATGAATGATTAAATGATTTTGGAAAGACGCCAAAAAATATCCCGAATAATCTGCGAGGTGGGTAGGAACAGAAATAGAGAGTTGTGGTGGCCGAATCAAAATCATTTCAAGTTCCCTTCTTTCGTTCCTTAATCATCATCATCGTCATCAGTTAAAAAAAATATTTTTAACGTTTTCACCATCAAAACTTTCAGATTTGCTACACTGAAAAAATCAATTGTTAAAGCATCAATTCAAAATTTGCTGATTTAACAAAAATTGAAATTTGCTAAATCGACCAGGGTTTTCTGTGATTCCATGACAAACTATCGCGCGACATTTCACCGCGCGACATTTCACCGCGGACATTTCACCGCCGCGACATTTCATCGCCGATACATTTCACCGCGCGACGTTTCACCGCCGAAAAAAAATTTAAAGAAAAGAAAAAAAGAGAATGAAGAACAAAAAGAAAAAAAGGAAATGAAAGAAGAAGAAAAAGAATAAGCTTATAATGAAAGAAGAGGGGAAGTAGGTACAGTAGATGGAGGTATGAAGACAAATGAGAAATCAGAAAGCGTGCAGAGAGGTGAGACAGATAGGGTGTTTTTATCGGTTTTAATTTTTCTTCTGAATAGTTTTAATAGTTTAGACGGACTGAAAATATTTTTTACTCACAGCTGGTAACTTTTTTGGTGGACTTGATTTTTTGTTTTTTTGTTTTTTGTTATACGTAGTACCATTATAGAAAAAATTGCCGAGATCATTAACAATAGAAAAGGGAAGGGAAAATTAGGTTACAAAGGTTACTTGTATACCCACAAAAAGTGCGTTGGTGCCAAAGATATATGGAAGTGCGTCAATTTTTGGAGGCAAGATGAAAGATGCCGCGGCAGAATTCATTCCGTCGGAGAAAAAGTGATGAAAGAGGTCGAAGCAATGCATAACCATCCGCAACTGGGAAAGGTTCAGGCGAAAAACGCCCAAAAAAATTAATGCATACATATTTTTTTAGGCCAGTCCTAAGCTTGGTAAAGTGTGAAGGAATAGTTGCAATTTTTCTTCTGTTCATTACTGGTTTTTGTTTTTTTTTTGTTTTTTTTTCTTTTCTTTATTTTATTTATTTTTTTTTTCCGGCGGTGAAACGTCGCGCGGTGGAAAGTCGTAGCGGTGAAATGTCGCGGCGGTGAAATGTCCGCGGTGAAATGTCGCGCGGTGAGATGTCGCGCGATAGTTTGTCGTTTGACCGTTTTCTGTTAAGTTAAAAATTTATTTGTTGAGTTTACAAAAATAGTTGTTCAATAAACCACATAATACTGTTCTTTTAACAAAATAGACATTGTCAATTTAGCAATTTTAAATAGAAAAAAAAAATACAGAACTTAACAAAATTAGTTGATCTAACAATTCAGCTTGTTATATCAGCAAAATAAATTGCTGATTTTACTTACTAATTTGTTTTTCCAGCATGAAAATTGTTATTTTTACAATTTGATTTGCTGGTTGGGCAAATTACTTGTTAAGCTAACAAAATGAATTGCTGATTTAGCATTTGAGTTGTTAATTTAACAAAATTATAGGTCAATTTAGCAAATCATTTTGTTCTGTACTTTTTTAACTATTTATTTTTTTCTGCGTATAGTACAAGAGGTTTTCAATCTGAGAATCTGATTTCTGAAACAATGTGAAGATTTAATTGGGAATATTTCTGATGGTTCCAACAGACAACACCGGGCGAGTCGAATACGCATTATGGGGCCTTTCGGACAGATACACGCGGGCTGCCTCACACCGATAAAAATCAATCTGGATCAAGACAACCATTTTGAATTGGAAAAAAATCCTAGCTTGGATTCGGATGTTTCAATAACATGAGAAACTGGCCTCGATCAAAAAAATCTAGGGCCTGGTAGCTCACAGAACTCAGAGCCAAGAAACCTCTCTAGTAACTTTGTATTACAGAAGAGAGCCGGGCCTAAAAGATCTTACGTTCGTCTCAACACCCCCCTGGCCCTCCCCCCGGTCCTTCCAGACACGTTGTTCTCCGTTCGTTACGACTCCTAACAATGAGTTAATCAAAAAATAATGTTCAACAGAGACACTCACTCATACATTCACATCTTTACACACACTAACTTCGCCGTTAATCGTACGCTGTTAGAGCCCGTATGGATTTCAATATAGACTTGTGCACTTCCTGACTATAATAAAAGCCCCGAATAAAAAAAAAAACAAAAACAAAACCAAAAACAAAAAAACTGTATTCCAGAGTCGGTACTACCATACTCATCTAGGATACCCGTAAGTTAATTAGCGGCGATTCGGGCTTCTCCGGAAAAACGAACGATTTCAAGCGAAGATATACAGATACCTCGCGCCTATACGTAGTTGCCTCCGCGTTTCACATGTGGCGAGTCAATTTCCAAAATTACACATTAGCGAGTCTCTTTGTTTCAGTCTATTCCGATTCGGATGGAATTGTGGGGGGGGGGGATTATTCTCTGACTAGAGTGAATAGTGAATACTTATACCTACGGGAGCGGATTCACAAAAAGTAAGGGGGAGGGAGAGGGGAGGGGGAGGGGGGGTCCCGAGACTACCGGAAGGAAATCACCGAAACACTTTATCGGATCGTGCATCTTCGGAACTAATTAGAACTCAAACATTTTTTGAAACACAACCCACATAATTTGGCATTTTTTCGGAAGAGGCAGGCATCTGACGCGCATCTCCACAACTCCAACATTACCAACAAGCCGGCTCGGCGGAGGACCATTCTCTACACTCCATTTAACCCCGGCTAGTGCGGCGCGATGCCCCCAGGTCCACGGAAGGGAGTCATGCGTCAGTGTGCATCCATCCCCCCCACTCCACCCCACCCCACCCCTTCCACAAATGCAAGCCTCCTCTGGCCGCAAAGAACATCAAATCAAAGCTACAACACTGGAGGTTCGAAGAGTGCACATTATTTCTGACGCTACTGCTCCGAATGTTCATCGCTCAACCACAAAAAAAAAAAAAAAAAAAAAAAAAAAAAAAAAAAAAAAAAAAGAGGCTAGTTTGATATTGGTATTGGAGTGTCCAGAAAAAAAAATCTTCCAGCCAACTTCCAAAACCTGTATCGGTATGGTTTCGAATTCGACTGTTTAACGATCAGGTTTTCGACATTGGGTATTACCACGGGAGCAAGAGAGAGGGGGAGAGAGGCAGAGAGAAAGAAAGAGAGAGAGAGAGAGAGAGAGAGAGAGAGAGAGAGAGAGAGAGAGAGAGAGAGATAGAGAGAGAGAGAGTCAGAACACCACAGGTTCAGTGTGGCCAAACAATCACACGCTTTCAAAACGGTACATTACTAGAGTGAGAAACAGAAAGAAAATATCATTTTAAACGGATGATTAATTTTGAATCTGTCAAAAAAAAAAAAAAAAAAAAAGGTTGAGAAGTGCGATTAGCTAGAAATCCATATTCTCGTGGTTCCAGGGTTGACGTTCGTTATTACAAGAGAGCACGAGCACGCTTCACGAATAATCACGATAAAAACCACAAATATGGTCGAGTTGTGAGTTTGTGACGAGCTTCGTGCTTGGAATGGTTCTAATGGTTCTTTCTAAGCCTCATTCCACTTCCCCTCAGAAATCTCCCTCTTCCATGTTTCGGGAGAAGGTTATGAAATGGGCGATTAAAAGTGAACAACATTTTTTTTTCCAATTTGACATTCGAAAAAACTACAGATTAAGTTCGGGTTAAACATTTGGGATGGAGTATCAGTACGGCACGAGACGTAGTCAACATTCGTCACTTTGCGCGTGAAAAATGTCAATGATTTGACTTTAAAATCTCCCTAAAAGTTTAGATGTCGGAAAGGAAAGAAGTAATGGAGTTTTTATTTTTACAGGGTTTCTTCAGGAGACGTATCAGTAGCCTCCTTAAAGCAGAAATGTTAATTTTTCAGACGAATAAAAACCTTAACTATGCTTACTTTGAAGAAATGGTTATTTTTCATTTTTCATTCGCTACAGCAATATACACTCACTGTCTGAATTTTCTACGATTACGGTGAGAGGGGGCTGTGTTCTCTCACAATTTTTTTGTACTCTCAGCACCGCTGGACACTGAAAAAGTCCCAAATTTTACGTTAGTCATAAATTTTCGGCTTAAAAACAGTAAGCTCTACAGTACTCATGACTACAGCCAGGGATTTTTTTCGGGGAGGCTGCAGATCTTGACTTTTTTCGGGGGTAGCTGCAGGTGTTTCCCCCTATTCATCCCTCCCGACCCCCTTTCTTTCCTTCATTTTTATTACATTCTCCCCATTTCCTTCCCTTTTTCCGACATTTCACCAATGGGAGGGGGGATATGTAGCCCTTTGAGTTCCTCCCCCAACTAAGGCCATGGCTCTGTTTAAACTTGGATCCTGGCTTTCGACTGCAACCAGTCTTCCAATTAGGCCCGCAGACTATTTTTGAGAGCTGGCCTTGTTTCCTCCGACAATTAGACCACAAGTTACAGCTTCCTTTCTTCCGGAGGCGCGCCTTGCGTTGTCCAGCGTTGGATATAAGCGAGTATGGTCGCACAGTGGTTGATACTTTTTCCACACACTTTATTTTTCGTGTTACGCCTCATAGAAAGGATTTTAAGTCGATGTTTTGTATTTTTTTTATAGTGTGTTTGGCTCATTTGAAGCAACACAGTTGCTACTTCCGGAAGTTTTTTGTTATCTTACAACTTACGGTTCACTTTACTTGCTACTTGTGTTCATGCTTATTGGTCATGCAAATGATGTCTGAAAAAGGTCATGTTTTTGACCACCGAGCGACGGGCGTCGGGGGATCGCGCTACGTTTGTTTCATTCTTTTAGGAATAGACCGGAAAGGAGTCATTTAGCTGATTAACCGATGGAGAATGGACGAAAGCGAAATTCATAAATCAGGGGAAATTTTCGTATCGTGTGCCCTCCGAAGAGACGCGATGACAGCGCACAATGGACGAAACCACTGAAGTTTATGGACAAGCGTATAGCACAGAGGGAAGAGCAATCACGTGACAATATAGTTCGTCATGCACCGATGATTCAACCGATTGAGCAAAGATTACACAATTCAGTTCAGATCATAACTGTAATGCACCAAAATACAAAATACTACATCTGTTATCTTTACTCAATCGGTGCAATCGCTGTTAAATTATTAGAATACATACTAGTTTCTTAAAGTCATCGACGTCTCCACACCGATTGAAAAAAGATTACAGATGCGAGTATATTTTCGTGCAATACCGTTATACAATCACCGAATTTTATAAATCTTTTCTCAACCGGTGAAATCATCGGTGAATTGAAAAATGCCAAACGGCAGCTCTGGTGCTGAGCCATTTGTGCCGGAGAGAACAGTGAGACTTGAATGTGACCCCCGGGGGAGGGGGGGGGGGCGAAGTTCGGTTGGTAGTGCTCACGACGCGAATAAATTCGAGCAATTTGAAGAGCGAAGACGCGCTAGTGACTCGGCAAACGGCGCGGGACGCCCCGCTTACGCGCGTCCTTGATAATTTTATGAAGAAGGTCACAATTGGACCACCAACACGGAACGAAGGAGCGGTCGCTTCGTGAAGCGAACGCGCGGCCTGCTCCGCTGGACCAAACGCATGCGCCGTGCGTCTCATTTCGATAAACAACGGAGGGTCTGCTCGTTAGCTTCTGGTTCGGCGAATTTCCTGTACATGGACCCTCCGTTGCTTATGGTATAAAGTCCGTTTGTACTTAGAGTTGAGACAAGTGAAACAATGGATGCCACCATAGGCTGCATTTTTGCACATTAATTTGCTTAAATTCTGATAGCCATTGGTGCGTACTGGTCCAATGCAAAGATCACAGTTCCCTGGAATGTCTAACGGTGTAATCTTTCACTATGCCGTTGCTGATCGACATATTTTGACGCTTTTGAAGATTCGTTTGGCATTATAGACATTCTTGAGGTCAGAGTTGGGCAAATAGGAGTGTAATCGATTAAACGATTACTATGGGTAACCGGTAATGGTCAAACCTTTGGATGGTAATTAAATGTATTCTTCACAGATAAATAGTTAACTTTAGGATCTTTTCGATTAGATCTAATTCTTCTGCAACTAATATGATGGGTGACTTGTAAAAAATCATTCCTGATTACCATCAAATCTTCTCCCGAAAGAACGACGATTACGATTACTCGGTACTCGTGTAATCGCGTAATCGTGTAATCGATTGCCACCCCCATGCCCAACTCTGCTTGAGGTAAATCATGATTAAAGTTCAACACGTCCATCGACAATTAACTCAAAAAACATTTCCAGAGGATGAATCCATAAAACAACAAGTTCATCAGCTAAAAAATTACATTCGCTCACAATGCAAAATTCTCTGGAAGATTTTACCCATTTTATTGCGGGCCAGTGGCGTCGCGTGCCATCTGGCAACAATGCAACGGCTCCATTTAAACTCATTAAATATATCAAATCTTCCTTGTGAACTGTGCACTCCCTGAATTCGATATTTACTATATTTATTTATTATATTTTACATGAAATTAAATTGATAGAATACATTGTTGCCAAATTGGCACGCGACGCCACTGTATGGGCCCTTTTTCCGAAAAAGTTCTCGATTTATGCCCAATGAACGCCGAGGCTGCGTGTTGATGTCGCACTGTCGCATCGATGCAACAGATGAGCAAACACCGACCACCGCTAATCGATGTTTACTCCGAATCTAGTCTCTATGAGATGCCGAAGACGGAGCAAGTCGGCGACGGCTAAGATAAATAAACAAACAAAAAAAAAAAAAAGACCCACGATATGACCTTCAGCGCAATAGTCAACGTAATACAGAACACCGTCGAGTGGTCCACCGTGACGTACCATCATCAGGTAACCCCCCCCCTTCCCCACAGCTGTCCAGTATCACCCCTGGTATTTCAAAAGAACTCCGCCTCTGCAGTCTGCATTCGTTATCTTCCTTGTAAAGGACGAAAAATACAATGAAGAGAGAGAGAGAGAGAGAGAGAGAGAGAGAGAGAGAGAGGAGGGAGAGAGAGAGAGAGAGAGAGAGAGAGAGAGAGAGAGAGAGAGAGAGGATGCCATGACGTTTCGGCGGCACGTAACAAAATAAATAATGTTAGGGTCGTCGATTCTGTTTTCACCGAAAGAAACTGGTTGGGGGGGGGGGGAGGAGAGAAAGGCTAATTTCCACGACCAAAATGAACGGTTCCTTTTTCGGGTCCGAGAGAAAAAAAAATTGGCCATATGAGCGCAGATAAAGAGGCATAGAGCACCAAAAACGGACGCAACGGTCCGGCCTATGGTAACTGGTTTTCTACGGCACCGCCGATGAGATGGTGGGAATCGTGAAGTGGAGGGGGCGGCTAATTAATTTCGGAAATTTTCTATCTCTTCTAATCAGGCAATCAGCGTTAATCATAGGTCGCGGCGACCGGCGCTGAAACGTGACGGGAGGAAATCTTATGACCGGACCCGCCATCCAAACAGCAAACATTTTTTGGGCAAGTAATTTTCATCCCAAGACAATTGCAGAGTCCATGAAATTAGTTCTGTTTCTGCAGAGAGGACTAAGAAGGAGCATGAGGAGGAGCAGGCTGAGCAGAAGAAGAATAAGATAAAGAAGAAGAAGAAGATAAAGAGGAAGAAGAACCTACATTGACCCGACGTTATTTCAAGTTCCACCAAGAAAGATAAAAAGTGCGACCCCCCCCCTCTCCCCTCCCAACCGCAAGACAAGAAATGGAATGGGACAGTTGCAAGGGTTTGAAATGGTGTATTTTTAAAAAGAAAATGAAAGTACTTGACGAGCTGTAAACAAAATGCCTTTGATTTCTAATGAAGTCCCATTGTTCCAGCGATGAGATTTTGGTCCAAAATACATTGTTTTAAATGGGAATTCCACGAATAGTGACGTCACTCCGCACACAATTTTTCGCAACTTCAGACGCGTGTAGCTCCAAAACTAGGACACTTTGGGAAAAACCAGAGGCACTATTGTTTTCAGCTCATCAGGTACTATTTTCTTTACAAAAACATAATAAAACAAACAAAAAAACAAAAACAAAAAACATACAATTTTAGACCCTTGCAACTGCCCCATAAGAAATTTACGAGAGCTTTAGCGATTTTGACCTCTCCCATCCTTCCAAAATAGAACCCCTGATCCAACGCGTATGACGAATTTGTAATTGAATTCGTGTCCCTATATGTAATTCTATGCAAAGGGTCAAATTTGAGGAAGTTTCCCGTTACCCCACAGCATGTAGTTCGAAATTTTTGATATGTTACACGCTTCACCACTGGCAACATATGATTATGTTCAAGCTTTATAGGTAAAAAACTATGATTTCAGATTACTTTTTTCACTGCAATTTTTGGCCACTTATTTTCGATCTCGGACCAGGGGCGGCTCGTGCAATTTGGCAACAATGTCATCCCTCCATTTGATTGTATGTAAAACAATCGATTCGAAAGTGAAGCAGCGCTTCACCAACAATCGATTGTTAAACATACATTCAAATGGAGCGAAGACATTGTTGCCAAATAACACTAGCCGCCACTGTCTCGGACCATAGTGCGGCCGCGAACGAGAGTGTTGCCATTAATTTCAGAATGATAAACCCTTTATCATGACAACTGATTTGTTGCTGCGCTGTGGGGACCAGTTTCAGTCGATTATGGCGCAAATACAAAATCCCGCTGACATTTTAACAAGCATGAAAAACAGTTGCCGATTGATCAATTTTCCGAGGTATACGATTTTCCGCATGCAGAGATTGGCGCGGTGAGTCTCCAATTTCGAAATAAGAAGCTTTTCTATTCATCAAAAAAATCAACTTTCCTCCACCAGCTCTCCACAATTCCATGCCCGATATCTAGAGGGGATAAAATTGCGAAATTAGACATTTTCAAATCGGCGAGGGCCAAAATTGGGAGTAAAAGGGTCTGTAATTGGATCCACACCCACCTGAAAATTTTTACGGAGTCACCTTGCGTTCCTTGCCTCGCCCATCTCGGTCGACTTCGTAATACACGGTGAATGCCTCGGCGCGCTAACAAAATGCCGAACACACACTTTTCCGAACAAGAGAGCTGAGAGTTGGAAGGAGGGGGGGGGGGGGCAGTAGGAGAGAAAGAAGAAGAAAAAAACATGCTAAGCCGATAAAACCGATTGCCAGTTTGGAGAAGAGATTTACCTCACAAATGTTTAGGTTTATTTAAAAGGGGAGGCGATTATGATGGAAAGTTTTGCCGAACGGGAAAGATTTGAGGTGAAGGCGAAAAAGTTCAATACGAATACGAAGAAAGGGATGGAGGGAGAGGGGGTGCTTTCCGTGACTTAACTCAATTTTTAAGAGAAGGAAAATCAATTAAAGTCAACAACCCTGAGAGAGAGATGCCAGCGTAGTTCGGGCTCAGGAGATCCGACCGAGAGAGAGAGAGAGTTCGGGCCGAACCAAGGATGATCCTGACAATCGCGTTGCCAGGTCACTCTGCTTTAAAAAGAAATAAATAAAAAAAATAAAACAAAAAAACAAAAAAAACTTTTAATGCCAGAAAAGTTGCCCAGAAAATGCTTCAACAAAAATAACAGGAAAATAAAAATAAGGAAAAAAAGACCCAAAAATGTTTTGAAGATTAACGAAAAGAAATGCATGCGGGCTAAAAAAAAAAAAAAAAAAAAAAAAAAATCGCAGCATTTAAAGGGTTTTTCTTTTGTTTTTTATTTTCAAATTGATGAGAATTCTCGACAAGTTTCCTCGAGAAAACTTGCAGGATTCATCCTGCCATTGCCATCTGACCAAAAGAAACATCAAATCTCCAAATCTCAGCATGGATCTCAACAACTCTGCATATACTGACAACACTGCCTCCAAAGTCCCGAATCCCGGATCCAGGATTCCTTTACCTTCGACAACTCACGAATTCGTCAGCCCTTTCTCAAGGACGTTCGCCACCTACTCCCCCTTCTGCCTCCCCCCACCGCCACCACTACCCTCTTCCTCGAAAGGGAAAACCTTCGGAGAAAACTGCGAAACAGCGGATCACACATCTGAAGGAGAAATCCCCCCCCCCTAATCTGACGCCGAACACTTTCTGTACACCCCCCCCCCCCACCGACGCGATTTGACTCAAGACGGGCAACGTCAATAATAATTGTGCTCAACTAACATCCCCCCCCCCCAACGAGAGAATAAGGGGAATAAAAAAGGGGGAAATATAAATAAATAGAAAAAATAAGGATCTGAAAAGAAAATTCCTTATTACTGTCATCAGCTTCATTTCCCCCCATTTTTATTTTTTTATCCCCCCCCCCCCCCTCGCGGTACGTTCGTCTCGCGAGCCCATACTGAAGAGATAATAAAATATCTGTGTTATGAGCACTAATGAGTGGAAAGCGGGGAGCGAGGGCGATGTAGCGGTGGGGGGAGAAGAGAGGGGGGAAAAGAGAGGGGGGAGAGAAAAGATGGGGTACTCTCGAAGAAAGGTGATAGGTCCCGCGCTCCACTGCCTCCCTTCACCGACAGCGAGCTCCAGATCAAAAGACCCGGAGTTCTCGGGGTTGAGACACGGGGATATTTTTAGTATTTCCTTCATTAGGGATGAATGCGATGAGGGCCGAGCGAGGGGATTTCATTATAGTTCAAAACGATGGGAAATTCTGGAATTGAATGACTAAAGCTGATGAAACTGGGTTGATTCGATTCTGAATGTTTCTCTTGATAAGTGAAATGAAATTACTGAAAGTTCTGAAGAGGATAACGTTCAAGTGAGGTATAGGGTCAACATCCACACTTTGCAAAATTGGTGAGGGAATGAAGCGGATTGTGACTTTGTGAGCAGATATGTCGAGCAACCTGGCAACGTTGTATATTAATCAAAACTTGCATATTTGGCAACCATGCAATCATTTGAACGAATCTAGGAAGTTTCGGCGCCGGAAATCTCGGCGCAAAAATTTCGGCGCGGGGAAATTTCGGCGCGGGGAAATCTCGGCGCCTGATTTTTTTTCAAGCGGTAAAGGTAAGTAACGTCGAGTGTAGTTAGTACTCGGATTGATTATGGGGAGACCGTTTTTTTTTTTTTTTTTCAAGCAGTAAAGTTAAGTAACGTCGAGCGTAGTTAGTACTTGGATCGATTATGAGGAGACCGTTATTTTTCTTCAGAAAATCATAATATTTTCAACTTTTCCTTCACACTTATTCAGGCTTAGGACTGGCCCAGAGTTTTTTTTAGCCCCCCCCCCCCCTAAAGAACACTCTTGGGCGTGTTTAAAAAAATTAAAAAGTTCCATTAAAAATGGAATTTGTGAAGAGCAATCCACTCTTTCCTGTCGAGATGTGGAATTGCTTCAACAATATTAAATTTTCTCTAATTTATTCGACAAGGGCAGTATACACCCGCAATACCTATTTATATGCCACTTATTTATCTATTTATTCATTCTCTTTTAGCACATTTTTAAAAAATTGACATAGGGCCATCTACACCCGTCACAAAAACTTTTTAAACACGCCCAAGAGTGTTCTTTGGGGGGGGGGGGGGGGCTAAAAAAAACTCTGGGCCAGTCCTAAGCCTGAATAAGTGTGAAGGAAAAGTTGAAAATATTATGATTTTCTGAAGAAAAATAACGGTCTCCTCATAATCGATCCAAGTACTAACTACGCTCGACGTTACTTAACTTTACAGCTTGAAAAAAAAAAACGGTCGCCCCATAATCAATCCGAGTACTAACTACACTCGACGTTACTTAACTTTACCGCTTGAAAAAAAATCAGGCGCCGAGATTTCCGTGCGCCGAGATCTCCCCGCGCCGAAATTTCCCCGCGCCGAAATTTTCGCGCCGAGATTTCCGGCGCCGAAATTTTCGCGCCGAAACTTCCGGACACCAGCGAGGACATGGGGCAAAGATTCTCTGACAACGGGACATAGTATGGTCAGTAAGCAACGAACGAGATACCCTGACGTCTTATCTTTTTCCCAGCTCTCTTTCGAGTTTCTAGTACTTCATTTTCTTCCTTCGTTCAGTTTTTAGCAAGGCATAATTATATAATGAGCAATGATTTGTTTCCTTCATATTCAAGAAGTTTATCCGGCAACAGTTCTTCAAACCCTCAATGAAAGTTACGCGAGCTTCAACTTGCAGATCACGTTCATTGATAAGAGTTTTATTGGTTCTGAGACGCCACGCACGGTACGCGCAGCTACGTTCGCCAAGATGAATGAGTCATAAGAAAGACATGGTTGCCAAACTGTTCGCGAAATTATTCTCTGACAATTTTTCCGGGTGTTTAGAAAGCTTGCCGAACAGATGCACGATTAAGCGGCAGAATTTTCTTTACAAGGAGCAAAAAAAAAAAAAAAAAATTAATAAATAAAAATAAAAACATTTGATGATTCCGCTAAGTGACATTTTGGTCTATTCGGAGCTGTATTAGATCCCTAATCAGTTTCAATCCACGCCTAATCCACGTCTACCCTAAATCAGTCAGTAGGTAACGTATACACTTCCACTGTTACAGTCTGTAGGAGTTGGAGGGGAGGAGGGGGGGACAGAATTCGACATTAACACAGAATAACAAAAAAAAATTGAACACATAATAATACATCGGTGACTTATCTTGAGCGCTCAAGACTTGACAAGTCAAAGTCGCGTCAAGTCAAGTCAAGTTCAGGATGATGGATTGACTCAGGTTTAGCGCCATTTGCGGAGCGTCACCGCACTAGGGTGTCTAAGATCGGAAAAAAGTGGCTCAGTGAGAGAAAAAGTAATCAAATAAATACCGTCGTTATCGACCTTTTAAGCTGAATTGAAAACTTTCTAGTCCAGTGACAATACTAGGGTTAAATTACTTAGGTACGAATGTTTTTTGTGGTTAAAACTGGTCTTATCGTTTATAAATGATGAATTGATAAGAAATTTTTAACCGATAAAATCACCCACGTATTATAGAATGCCTCAAAATATACGCAGAACTATCAGAGGCACGCCAACATTAGACAGAAATCGCTCCAAGCCAAGTTAAGGTAGGTTGGGAAAACTTGTTATTATTTTTGAAATGTACGAGAGAGGAAAATGGATTATATCACTACTCACTAGAGATAGACCCGTTGACCAGAACATTTTATAAGCTTGATTTTTTTTCTTTTCTTTTTTGGACATCCTGTCTGAAAAATTGGCAACACTGCAGAAGAAGACGCAAGGAGATGACTCTTGAAATTTGAAGACGTAAGTTCAGGCTGGAAGTGCTCGTTTTCGTAATTTTCTCGTCCTGCGAGGGGCAAGCACTTCAATTTTTTTTTTTTTTTTTTTTTTTCATAGAAGAGCTTTGTGTGTGTGTGTGTTTGTGTTTGTGTTTAAAGTCCACCACCGTACATAGCTCGTTGCGGTTGGCACTGGCATTGAAACACGTCGCGCCGATACCCAGTGGAACGATCTGAGAAATGTTTGGACATGTACATTTCAGTATTAGAAATTGTGTGTTTTTTGACTTGGCCTGGTGGTTACCACCACTTATGATGAGTGTTTCCGAGATCCGCGATGGTATAATCCAACTAATTTTGGCGGCAGGGCTGCCGTTTTGCGTATAATCGATGCTATTTTTCAATTCACCGATGATTCCACCGGTTGAGAAAAGATTACACAGATAAGTTCAGTGCATGACTGTAGTAAACTAAAATACTCGCAACTGTAATCTTTTCTCAACCGGTGGGGTCGTCGTTGACTTTAAAAAAACTTGCGGATAGTTTTAATTAATCAACGGAGTTTTTACCGATTAAGGAAATATTACAGATCATGGTATTTTCGTGCATTACAGTCATACACTGAACTGAACTGTGTAATCTTTTCTCAACCGGTGGAATCATCGGTGAATAGAAAAATAGCATTTGATTATACGCAAAACGGCAGCCCTGGTTTTGATCTTCTTTCCAGTTTTCTGTCCTCATTCCACTACAGCACAAATATACCTATAAACTTAATTACGAACTGTGACAGTACATCAGACATAAGTTTCGATGGAAAATTAACATTCTTCTCCATTTCGTTCTTGATGGGTCGGCTCAAAATGACATGAAAATCGAGGACAATCGATCTCGTGAAAGTATCCTAACTTCATATTACATAGTTAGGAGGTTAATAATTACTTGAATTAAATATTATGTCCGAAAAAACAAAGACTCTCTGCCTACTGTTCGCCACCGCTGCCGCACCGTCAGTTCCGTTGGCGTTGGTCGGTTAACACCGAGTTCAATTTAATAAAATATGACCAATTATTTTCGCGTCTAGACGATGTAAATGCTTTTCCTCCTCCTCAACCTTCGTCCCCGCTTACCCATCAACCCCCCCCCCCCCTCACCCTTCCCTTCCCCAAGCGTTATTCAGTCAAAAATGTCACTGATGACTATAAGCGACGCCGTCCTGTAATTTTTCTTATCCTAGCTCGGATCTAACTTAATGGCACGCCATGCAATTGGGCTCGGATCCTATGCTCGTCCGGAGCCCAGACCCGCCCGTCATAAGTGCGTCGGACGTTACTCGGGACATTTTTGTCGGTCATCGGCTGTATAGTGTATATCGCGCTGAATTTGTGCCACCCGTGACATTCGATGCTTCCCTACACACCCCTCCCTATGCGAAAATATCTACTCAAGGTCAGAGGTACACGGAAAAAAAACTACGGTAAAAATAACCACATGGATACCTGATTTTGGCACCTGCTAGATGTTATGGTAATGTTAACCAGAAGTATACTATGTTTTGACTAGGTACTAAGTGATGTTACCTGATTGCATGTCGAATTAACTCAAAGTATCGGTAAATGTACCATACTTCTGGTCAAGTTTACCATAACATCTAGCAGGTGCCAAAATCAGGTATCCGTATGGATATTTTCACTAATCTTTTTTTTCCGTGTAGACGGAAAGGATCACTGGTACTCGGCGAATTCTAATTCAGAATAACAACAAAAAAGTATATAAACGCCTTCAATCTGCATCGACGCAACCCGCCACGAAAACCACAGAAGATGTGGATGATTGTCTATGAAGAAAGCTCTAACGATTCCAAGACCATTCGCTCGACTTTGAATATATTGAGCACTTTTTCAAGACCCCAAGAGTAAAGTTTGAAAATTATCGATAGGCACTTCTGACAACATCGATACCATCACGCCGAGGTTAGCGTCACCGTCACTCCATCGACAGTTTCAAAATAATCACGATAATAACAACAATTTTTTTTTTTTTTTTTTTTTTTTTTTTTTTAATTTTCGTGTTCTAGCAGTGAGAACTTGTCTGCGAACAAGCAGACGGGGTCATTAATACACTTGAGCTTGTGTCTTATATTTCAAGCTGCAATATCAAGCGTCGATCGTCGAAACAAGCCAAAAGGGGAGAAAAAACGAATCGCCCATCTTATCTCATACTATACAGCATACTGAGTGGTGCGGTTATTATATATATCTAAGCACACAAGGCTTCCTTTAATGGCCTTTTCCTTGCTTCGGGTTAGACAAGTATTCAAATTTAGCCGGAGAAGCTCTTGCCCCTTGCCGCACCAACTAATTTAGTGGTTAATAGTCGTTTGCCGTCTCTCTTCGGCGGAGTATGCAAATCGTCTGTATGGACGTCCGAACTTAGCGAATTCGCCTATTACCTCACGATGTGGGCCTGGATGCGATGCAATATAATAGCGACGCGACGCCCCCCCCCCCCCCCCACAAACGGTCCGGGCCTTTGCTTGCCCTCAAGCCATGCGTCAAGGTTGCAGAATTTTACTCCTTTCATTTTTCGTGCTGTTTTGAATTTAAAGTCATTCAACCAAATTAATGAACACAAAATGTAGAAAAATAGAGTAAAAGGATAAGCTGAAAAAAAAAAAAAAAAACTGCTTTGATAGCGCTGGCAAACCCTTCGGTAGAAAACTGACCCCATACAATACTTTAATAGAGCAAACCAAATCTTTGGTTCACGGAAAAAAAAGATTAGTGAAAATAACCATACGGATACCTGATTTTGGCACCTGCTAGATATTATATGGTAAACTTGACCAGAAGTATGGTACGTTTACCGATACTTTGAGTAAATTCAACTTGCAATCAGGTAACGTCACCTAGTACCTAGTCAAAACATCGTGCACTTCTGGTTAACATTACCATAACATCTAGCAGGTGCCAAAATCAGGTATCCGTATGGATATTTTCACCGTAGTTTTTTCCGTGTTCGCCCAGCAAAATATCTTTAGTTATAGGCGTAAAAAACCTATGGATAGTTCTGCTAAAGTCTTTTTAGGGTCAAATTACTGCCAACGGTTTTTAGAGCTACGCTAAGTTGGTTTTTTTCGGATTTTCATTTTCCGGTGCAGTAACACAAATCGTGCTTCGGATAGTGACGAAGCGCGCAATTTAACAACGGTACAATTTCGTTAGGCGGATCTAACAATCTGGCAACTGCGCATTCACCCCCATTTGAATGTATGATAAATAATCGATTCTTGAAGGGGCTATAGCCCCGTGACTAATCGATTTTTTTCTCATGCAATTAAATGGGAAGATTACACTGTTGCTAGATTGCAGGATCCGCCACTGTTCATTTACAGTACTTACTTATATACCCGTGTAAAAGGTCGAATTCGAAAGTTTTCACCAAACGCCCAATAGATTGACATTTCATACGGCAGACAGCAGAAATGAGATGTTGCCAAATCGCACGCTGTATACGTCAATGACTGTATAAGTACCTATGTAATTCGCAGTAAATTCGTCGGATAGTTATATAAACGGGCAGAGAGACTGTATCAGAAAAACTCATGGGATCTGGAGTCTTAAAAATTCGATAGGGGAGAGGTTTTCGTGATGAGTGGAGGGCCCGGGCGGGGAAGAGGGAAGGGGGGAGGGGGGAGGTCATTCAGGGAAACGATCATAAAAGGACACACGGCGGACATCTTTTTACGACTTTCCGACCCAACAAAACGGTAGTGCTGCGGTGCACAGCGTTGGGAATAGCGTGGCTTTAAGCTCGAGCGGAGGGGTTTGAGTATAGTTGAGGGGGTTTAGATCTAATGAAAGGAGGGGGTGAAATGAGGATGAGTTGCATGGTTAGGTCGGTCGAAGCGGAGGGGAGGGGAGGGGGAGGGGTCATCGCGAACGATCGAGAGACATCAAAATGGACACGATCGGAGAAGGAGATGCCGGGAATTTAAGCACATGACGGACAGTCCGATGCACATTGCACAGTGGAGGAAAACATGGATTTCATCGGACATAAAATTTGTTCGTTTTCGAAATGAAATTGGCTTCAGAGACGTTTTACTGAGGATGCTTTCTACAGCAAAAGTCAAACGATCTGAACAGTGGCGTAGCCAGGAATTTTTCTAGGGGTGGTGGGGGGGGGGGGGGGGGGTCCGAGGTCCGAAAATTGTCAAGGGGGGGGGGGGGATCAACCCTCTAAAAGCCAGATTGTTTCAAAAGGACGCCACTTTTCCGTTTATAAAGGGAAGGTAGTTAACTTTTCGTACTCGGGGGAGTTGAAATTGCCTATACGATACATTGAAGGCGCCTAAAGCCATCTTATTTTGTACATGTTTTTATCAATAGTCGCGATTATCCGGAATGAAGACTGAAACAATGTGAAGGAGTCTGGAGAAGAAAAACGAGTATACTCGGGCTTGGCCCTTAAATGGTTAGTTCAATTGTCTAAATTTTCGTTCAAAAATGCGCTTACAAGGAAATCACATTGAATCAAAGTTTTGGAACGAAAGGTCCTCGGGACTTCGGATGGCAATCGATACGATATACCGTTGTACAAAAACAGTCTATTCGTTTAGGATCTTAATTTTTGTTTATGGAAGGATGTCCAGAAAATGTCACATTTCAATCGACTGAGTGTCGGTGGCCGGGAGGCATAGCGATAGCACGGCATCATGGGAGAGGATCCCCAATCAAAGGCAAAAAGCAAATATAATCGGCCGGCCGAGTAAACAAAGGAAGGAGCTGCCGGCGGTGGATACTCACTACTACTGGCTAATGGAACTCAAACTAGATTACATTAAAAATGCAAGTCGATTCCCGTTTGTCCACCAACCGACGCGACAAGACGCGACAAGACGCGCGAGGCGCATTGACGCATCGCAACTTCCTACAACTTTTTCCCGAATTCATTTTTATGATCGACGTTGCCAATTTTCACCGCACCAGCAAATATCAATTAAAGTCCCAATACGTGGAGAGTTACGACAAATAATACACGGAAAAAAAAACTTCGGTGAAAATAACCATACGGATACCTGATTTTGGCACCTGCTAGATGTTATGGTAGTGTTAACCAGAAGCATACTAGAAGTATAAGCCAGAGAAAAGTTACACTGTTAGAAACTCTACGGCGCACTGTAATCTTTGCATTCGACCAAAACACAATTAACGGTCCTCAGAATGTAAACAAAAAATGTGCAACAACGCATCCAATGGCGGTGCCCATGGATTTACTTGTCTTAACTCTCTATATACAGGGTGGTCCAAAAGTCCCGGGACGGCTTCAAAAGGTATGAAGCCGTCCCGGGACTTTTGGACCACCCTGTATGTATAAGAATTCAATTCACACCCTACACAGTTGGCAACTGTGATGGAACAGGAAACTCTACCGACCGATCGACCTCCAAACGAACTTGGTTCGACCAACCCTTGATACTAGGCGAACGCGTGTAATTGCAAGGTTAAATTTTACGAGCGTACGTCAAACTCAAAGCGTCGCGGTTGGCTCACTGCCTTTGTGGTGGGAGAGAGGAGGAGGATGAGGGGGTGGGATGGGGGTTGGGGTTGCCGTCTGGGGTGGGAATAGTCGTTGACTATCATATTCGACTAGTCAGCGATTGACAATCATGCGTTGGAATCGGCCTACACTTACACATCACTTCAGTTTGATTGCAATCGAGAAGAAAATCGTCGAGTGGCCTGGGAAAAGTCAACCGTAGGAAGACACATGAATTTTACATGAATGCCTATACAGTGTGATTGAAAATACAATGCCTCTGACCAAGTTACCTCAACTGCATGAGATCATAATTCATAAGATTTTTAAGTTCTAAGGCAGGGAGGAAAACCACTGACTAATCAATCGCTCTATATACATACATAAATAACTATTTAGACAGCTCGTATAAGTTCAATCAGTTTTATAATTAATATAGGCGGTCGAAACCACACAGTTCTCCAGTATGATAATGGTTCTGTGTTTCCATTATTCATATTTGAACGGCAAATAACAGAAAAAAAAAACCATAAAACTAAAAAATCATGTTCAAGTTTGTTGTATTTTTGGAATCGTATTTTGTTTTTTGTTTTTTGTTTTTTTTTTGTTGATAAAAATAGCCACAAATATCAAATAATTAATTATGTATAAATAATTAAAAAAAAAAAAAAAATGGTCTTAAACATTCACTGGATGCACTTATGTTAGTTGATTAATATACTTACTCAAAGATTAAAATTAAAAGTAACTAATCCTCTAAAGTGAAATCCCGGTTGGGGTCTTTCCAGAGCCCCCCCCCCCCCGGTACCGTTGGTCAAGTAGCTAGGGCTCACGAGGGATAAACGATACCAGTGGCGGATATAGACAGTTTGTCTACGGTGGTGGGACACACCTATGTAGTTTGGAATTTTAAGCGTTGCAAGAAGCAATTTTGGGCATTTTCTGTTAAGATATTAACAAAAAAACAAACAAAAAACAAAATTTGAGACTTTTTAGGGGGGGGGGGAGGAGGTCACGTGTTTTCGATCCCTCTTCCCCCGGATCCGCCAAGAAACTAGACCTTTCAGGTTTTATTTCGATACCACGAAGGAATCTTCTGCTGGCTCAGGAAAAAAAGAAAAAAAAAGCTCTGTGGTGTGGACACGCGTTGTCTCCCTTTCTAAAAACGCTGATCAGAGGAGACGCTGAACCCAATAAGGCCCCCGAGGGTGCTGTTTTCCATCGGATAATAAGTGACGGAATCTCGAATCCTGAAAAGCGTGCGCGCAGACTAAAAAACGCAAAAAAAAAAGGAAACGAGGAAAACGGAAACAAAAAAAACCGCCCTAACCAAAGTTAGGAACGAGTGCCAGAGACCTACATTTCGGTGAGTCGAGGGTTGCGTCAGTCCGATAACAGGGAAGAAAAATGTTCGGGACGTGCGCCTGACGCTAACAATTAACCGTCCGAAAAGGACACAAGGATGTGGTCAACTATAAAACGAGGACTCGAGCAACTTTTCACACGTGCGCACTGCGCACGCTATTTCTAAGCATGTGCGCCCGAGGTGGATTGTGTGTGTGCAGTGTGGGGGGGATTAGGGTGGTCCACTAGTCCAGGACTCAAGCACGGTAAAAACAATATAACAAATAAAAAGGTGAGGGGGGGGGGGGGGGGGGGGGTTGTCGTCGCACTATGGTCTGAGATTGAAAAAAATTGCAAAAAATCATCGGAAAAACAAAACCATGTAAAATTGTCTTGGCGTTTTCGACATTAAAAGCTTAGTTTCAAACTTTCCAGTGACATATTTAGGCTCAAATTACATGTTAGAACGGTTCTTAACCCTTTAAGGACCAGGTTAGTTCAAGAGAACACCACTCCTCCGTTTCTAGAGGGAAGGTATAGTTAACTGTTCGTACTCGGTGGAGTTTAAATTGCCTATGCGACGAATTGAAGGCGCCCGAAGACATCATCTTGTAGGAGTTTTCATCTATAATTGCGTTTATTCGGAATGAAGACTGAATCAATAATGTAAAAAAGACTAGAGGAGAAAAACGAGTATGGTCGTGGTTACGGGCTTGGTCCATAAGGGGTTAGTGCTTAAACGCGATCTTGAAAGTTTATAAATCATAAATTGATGAGAAATTTACTTCCTGATTTTATGACACTTGTTGACGATATCCGACCACAGAGTGCATCGTGGTCACGACTTTCAACTTTCAACATCCCCGTTTTAAGAGCATCCGAAACTTCCAGTCAAGTCCTCAACGCTACTCCTGCGTGCATGAGGTCACAGGAGCTTGCCCATTTTCCATGGTGAGTAAATATCGCATCGGTCTTATCACGAATGCGAGCTCAAGATAAGACTGTCATTTTTGAACACAAACAAAAGCCAGAAGAAATTTCGCTGTTGCGACGGGCGCGGCTCCGGGCCGCGCGCACTTTACGGTAAGAGTGTATAAAAGCTGAAGTGGCGCAAGAAGA
The DNA here is from genome assembly GCA_011764245.1 of Trialeurodes vaporariorum. NCBI lineage: Eukaryota > Metazoa > Arthropoda > Insecta > Hemiptera > Aleyrodidae > Trialeurodes > Trialeurodes vaporariorum. The sequence goes on along the minus strand of VMOF01000320.1, from coordinate 54,830,127 downwards.
GTATGGAGGAAGAAGATGAGAGGAGAGGGGGGGGCTCGAGGAAGGCAGGAATAAATCTTTCATTCAAGATCGGACAGAGCATGTCCTCCACGTGGTATCCTGCGCCGAGTATGTGTGTGCGAAGATGACTAGCGACCTTCCCTTCCTTGTTATTCCAGAACTTTTATCTGCCGGCGCAATTAAGGAGCTATTTTCCCAACAGGCGCCGTGGAGTTGTCAGACCTACCTAGTACCTACCTCAGGGCTTTCTGGACTTCCGATACAGAACATTCAGAAGTCGAAGTCGATTTTTTTTTTTTTTCATTAAAAATAAATAAATAAATAATAATTTTTATAATCATAATAATAATGATGATTTATTTTCTTTTTAATATTTTTCGATAACTGAAAAAGTCTGGGAATTTTTATATTAAATACATTTTTGATAAAAAAAAATAAATAAATAAAAAAATAAATAAATAAAAAATAATGCTTTGTTTCCTTTTTAAAAATATTAGCTATCTGAAAAAGTGTGGGAAATAAAAAGTTAGTAAGTACTTAATAGATAAATTTTTGAAAAAAAAAAAATGATCAAGAAATAATGATTTATTTTTTTATCTGTTCGTTCTCTAAAGAACGCCAGGGAATTTTCAAATAGATATAAGTAAATAAAAGAATAAATAAATAAAAAAAATGATAATGATATGTTTTTGTTTTTGAAATTTTTATAGCTCTTTGAAAAACTTTTGGGAATTTTCGCGCGAAACACAGCAGATCAATGCTATTCAATGATCATCGACCCTGAGGTCACAGTTAGGAGGTCTCCTGGTCTCTGTTAGCATTTTGACAACACCGCTGAAACTGCACACGTCCAAGTCGCGTCGCATTGGACTCGCCAAAAAGGCTTCGCGACGTGACGGGATAGAACAACTTTCCGAACGGAAAAATCTCGGCGTGAGTTTTGTTTTCGCGGGATAAAATTCAAAGGCTAATTAAGAAGATAAAATAAAAAAAAATACCGAGAAAAATATATGCATGCCACTTCGCTAAAGGGAAGGAAGTCTCTTCTCTTCTTCCACTTACTTTATTCATTCAACGCAATTAAATCGTAGCAATTAAACTTTAACACGTGAAAGCTTGATTTCAGGGAGACTTGCTATATCTGTTACAGGTTACCCTACGATTAACCTTTTGTCAGTTATCACTTGCAATTCGATAAGGAAAAAATCCGGCCATTAATTAAGAAATAACGACAGACGTGTAAAGGCATAGATGCAGAACCGTAGCTGAGAATATCTTTCTCTAATCTCTATCTATGCCCATTTGAACATATGCGTTAGAAAAAGACAAAAATAAGGGGTGAGTCACGTGACAGCCTATGTCCAAAATCCATCTTTTTCTAACACATGCTCCTTTCAGTTGGGCAAAGAGGAAGAAAGACTTTCTGGCTACGGCTATGCTGGCTTTTTTTTTTTTTTTTTTAGATATCTCCGCATTTCGAGAATTTGGAGAATTTTAAAAATTCCAACTATCATCGTTATATTTCCTCCATTTGAGCCAACGCAAAGGTATCGACCATTTGGAAGTTCAATTGATTTTTATAATGGATAGTAACTTAAAATCTAAGTCCATCAAAACACTGAAAGACGGACTCATCCGTCATGATCTAAACGAAAATTAATTGGACTCATTCACCTTCACTGACAAAATTTATGATCCAAGAAACGGAGGAAGAAAAAAAATCAAAACACGATTTTTTTATTCTTCTTCCTCCCAATATGTTATTTGTAAAAGGTGGAGAGGGGAAAATGGTTCAAGGAATTCCTTCGAAATAGGTCAATTCTCTTTGATTTAAGTGCTAGCAGAGTCACAGATTCAAATGTTCAGCATATACCACTTTGGTGTGAACATTTCAAGAAAGCATATTATAATTAGATGTTCCAACAAACTCATACAAACAATGATGGAAAAGAACAAATAAAAAAATAATAATAATAATAATAATAATAATAAACAAAAACAAAAACAAAACAACAAAATTAACAGAAAACCCCCAAAAAAAACAACAACAAAATATTTATACGCAAATCTATTCTATATGCATAATAAATATTACGAGTAAATATTATGCTTCTGTGGTAAGAGTTCGGATGGAAGGGAAAATTTGTCTTCACATTGATAAAATTTTAATCAATGCAGTCATCTATAAATGCTTGATAAATATACAGTAAAGGCAGTAGCGAAAAAAAAGGGGAAAAAAGAAAGAAAGAAAAAATGCTGAATAGACCTGAAATTACAGCGCTCTTATAAGGAGTAATATTTTGACAAAAATAGTCAATCCCCTTTAACAGTGGGGTTTCTACCTGATAGAGAGACTTGGTGGTTGAGGATTGAGGTTGAGGCATCTGAACGAGCAAAAAAAAAACAAAAACAAAAAAACACCAAGTTGGGAGATTATAATCACAAAATAAACACACTTCCCTTCTTCATATTATACCGTTGATTTATATTTTATATTCCTTTCTCAAGTATACTTAATAACAGGTAAGTGTTCACGCGAATTTTCACCTTGTAGTTTTGGGTACTATAACCACTCACCAGCACCAGCGTTCGTACCGGTGCGTGCCAGTAGCGCACCGAGAGTTTCTTCATCTCTCTCTTTTCTCCATTAAGAAACGTATGTTAGACAAGGATGGACAAGGGGATAAAACCCCCTCCTTCTGTCCTTTTCCTACTCATACATTCAAATGGGAAATGAGAGAGATGGAAGATATCCTGGTTGCGCCAGTGGTGCGTGCCATTTTTCATCACCACTCTTTTTCGCTTCATCCCTTTCCATTTCTTTGTCCTTCCTTTGGGTTGTTTCGTCTGTCTACAAAAGCTCCGTATCGGATCTTGTTCGGTATAAGGGAGAAATGTGGAAACGGGAGAAAAAAATAATAAAAAAAAACAAATATTTTCAACCCTACAATCACCTGCTTTTTTAACTCTACGTAATTAACTCTGATAAGATTAAATTCAGAGGTACTTTAGACACGAAACAAAGTTTCATAAAAATTAACTACTTCTTCGTCGACCGACAGAAAAAAAGCACATTAAAATTAAAAGGAAACTCGAGTCTCTGGTCAAAATACTAAAAGTATTTAAGATACCGACGAAACATGGAGGAGGACTCTAGTTGATAAAAAGTAAAAATTAGAAGACGAGGATTTTTTTCTTCTTTTTTTCTAGAAGACCTTTTAAGGCATGGTTGAATTAATTGCTCGTGCTTGCAAAACATAAATAAAATAATTTTTAACTAAATTTTATTGAGGTTCCGTCAAACTATGCATACATTCTTGGAAAAAATTCAAGAGAGAGGTTTTCATATGAAATCGGTCAATTTCCGCGCATAGAAAATCCACATTTGTCTCGGATTAAAAAGTGTAACTTAAGGGTGTACTTGGAGTTTTTCTCGAGGAACTATACGATAGCGACACTTCCCGAAGTTAAAATTCCTGCGTCAAAAGCCGGAAGAAAAACTTTAATAAATCATGTGTGTATGTATAATTGGATGCTCTTGAAGAGCTGACTACAAAATATTCCTATGAATTGGACATTGATACCGTTTCAGCCACAGCCTTCAATGTAGTCATGTTCGGATGCTTTAACTTTAGCTTAGAAATAAAAACGTAGAAAAATTTTATTAAATCATTTCGTTCGTTAATAATTTTTTTTCTAATAAGTTATAAACTGAATTGAAACATTTGTTTACAGCTAAAATTATTTTTAGATCTGTGGGTATTTGGATTTAATTTTTTTTTCCTTCACCTAACTGCCTATTTACCATTTTTTAATGAAGTTAATCAAATAAAATGAAAAAAATTCAGATGGGCGCCCAGCACAAATCTTGGCGCCAGCACCAAACCTTACAAAGAACGGCATCAGACAAAGAGATTCTTTCAGATAAAGACGCCTGATGCCTTTACCGGTCGTGGTAACGCATAACGCGCCGCGCGGGGACGGGCGGTGAAATGAAGTCGTCAACTAAATTTCAAAAGAAGCGATTAAAAAAAATCCATTCATGATTAGCGCATCAAGACGTCAAGTTGAGAATGAAATAGTAAATGGACAATTTACCGGGATCGGAGTCACCAATCAAAAAACGAAATCGAAACTAGCACATGCATATGGGTCGCGGAAGGCTCTGTTGCCACAGACCTGACGAATATTCTATAACGCGACAGCGGCAAACAAACAAGAAAACACGTTGAACATTTTTAAAAAAAGAAGAAGAAAAAAAAAAACTCTTAAACTTATGTTGGAGAGTGAAATTAAAGAACAAAAAATAATTGAAGAAAAAATAATCGAAAATATAAAGTGACGCGGTAGAAGAGAACGTTGAAACAAAACAAACATTAATTCGGATAAATAAAATATCTATAATGTTGGAAATAATTTTAATTTCAAAAATAAAGGAACGCGGCAATAAAAAAATAAAATAAAATAAAAAAAAATGACGAAAAAGCTTTACGTGTCGAACAAAAAACAAACTGAAAATATGAAAAAGGTTATAGACTTTATAAAGAAAAATAACACTCTTTTTAACGATACTTTTAACGTTAATCTAAAGAGAAAAAAAAGTCCCATTTTAAAATTGCGAGTTACACAGGATTTTTTACTTTCTCGTTTTTCTTTCTATCTCTATTTAGAAACAACTAAATGTGTTTTTGGTAGGCAAGCTTGATGATCTTGGAGTGGCAACGGAAATTCTCTAAAAACCCTACGGATCGCGTAGATATAGTAGATACCTCCTATTTATGGTATGGATAGACATTTTCATTTAAATTATTGTGATTCAAGTTGTTTTTCTTTTGTTTCTACAAAGTTCTAATCTTGCAGGACCGATAGTCTCATCTTGGAGGTTGGTCTTTTCATTTTTTTCACAGTGAATTAATGGTTTATTTCTGAATTTAAAGCTGCTAGAAAAAATAAATAAAAGATAAGTTAATTATTTCATTTGATTAAAAAACATTCAAGTATCCTTAAGGCGAATGAAGAAAGAGATGTAGAAGGTGACCAGAAGTGACTAAACTTGTTCCATCCACACAGAAAACTTCAGATAAGAATCACATCGAACGCTCGTTCTAAATGATCATTTCAAGAACTGAAAATGAGGTTCGCACCCGCGCGTCATTCGCACTCTCGCGGACGACTCGAGAAACAAAAACGAAAAAAAAAAACAAAAACCTGGCAATAGCGCAGCCGAACGGCACAAATCTACAGAGATTTGTTGCAGACACTTCTCGTGCAAGCTATAATTTAAACCAACACAGTTAAGTAGAAGGAGACAATAAACTTTATTAATAGTTCCTTTTTTTATGTCTATATTGGAGTCTCTTTATCACCTCAGAGTTTTTACGAACGGACCGTGGACCATGGACCGTCCAGCCGCGAGACTGCGGACCCGTCGCGCCAGAGGATTCGAATATGATAATTACACCGCGCGATGGGCATAGGCCCTCTTCAATTCCACGACAGACGCACTTTTACCTAATAGAGGGGGGGGGGGAGTTTAGTAACAAAACGCGGTATGTTTTTGACCCTAAACATGAACGCGAGCTATCTGGCGTCGTTGCATTTTGTCCATTGAAACCTACTTTTATGAAAAAGGTCAAATCCTGGACACCCGATGTGGTTCGATACTTTTCATAGTTTAAGTGGACAAATTTCAACGTGGCCAGATCACGATGGCCTGCTTTAGTAAAGCGATATATCATGTCGATTATTCGATTGCCGTCTGAGAACCTCTGGTTCCAAATAAACTCTGATACAATGTTGCTTCCGTAGAAGCATATTGCTGGACGGGAATTTTGCCTACTAAACCAAGAAATTAATCCACTATTTTGGCGATTATGAATTCTACGTTCTCAAAAATGCTTGATTATGGCCTGGATCCAAAACTAATACTGCCGCAATCAACAAGATAATATAGATTGAACGTTGCATTTTGAGGTTGGTATCACGCAATCGTTATTGTTGTTGCGGAATAAAAAAGGCAGGGGTTTGGGTGATTCTAACCTCCGTTCAATCTGTGATATCCTGTTAATTTCGGCAGTTTTAGTCATGGAACCAGGCATAATCAAGCATTTTTGAGGACGAAGACTGCATCCTCACAAAAATAGCGTATTAATTTCTTCGTTTAGTATAGTCAAAATTTCCGTTCAAAAATGCTTTTTCGGGAATATTAGTGAATCAGAATCTGTTTGGAACCAGAGAAATACGGGCGGCACTCGATAAGATACATCGCTGCACTAAAACATCCTATTTAGACTATGGACAGACAGGACACGTCCATTACGGTAATGCTACATATGTGCATAGTCTCGTACTCACCGGCCATTCATAGTATCTGCGGTCGGTCGCTCGTCAGTCATCACCTGGTGATGAAAGTTCAATTTCGGCGAGGAAGAATATAGCGAGACTTATCGTTCCTTGCGTGGTTCTAAGTGTTCTTTACGCGCTTTTTAAGAGGGGGAGGGGGGCACTAATTGGAAACGCAACTTTGTGAAATGACTGTGGCTCGTGCATGCAGCGCGAGTGACCGACCGCAAGCGTCCATAGCGGCACTCGCACAGCTTCTTGGGTCATCACTCATCGTATAAATAATATTGTAAATAGGTTGATCTAAATCCGAGTATGGCGAACCTAGACCGATAATCTTTGGCGAATTTTCAAATTTTCTTTCGTCAAAATAATAAAAAAAGAAGAAGAAAAAAAAACTTGCCTGCAACTTTGACCATTAAATTTGAAAGCGTTCCTGTCAATAGAAATCCAACGCTGAAATTCACTATAACTTCTTTTTATTATGTAATAATAGAAATAAGGTAAAAAAAAAAGTCCAAAGGTTATCGATCTAGATGCACAAACTCTAACTGGCTTACTAGATAAAAAACAAAATTTAGTTGGGATAAAGAAAAGAAAAATTTGAGAGTTGTGAGAATTTTTTTCCCCACAAGATCACAAGACACTTTATACGCATTCAAACTTCATTCAGTGAAAAATAGAGAGAGAGGAAAAAAAAGAAACCTAATTGTGATGTGACACTTGATAAAAATATCTTCTCGGGCAAAACGAGGGGGGGGGGGATAAAGAGACATCAAGATAAAACAAGGAAAGTAAAAAAGCAAAATCAGAACGGCATAAAGAAAGCGAAAGAAAGAAAATAATCGCGACTTCGAGGCGATAAAGGAGAAAATAAATGTGCCTTAAAACATTTGAAATAAGTTGAAAGAACTAATTTAAATAACAGACCGCGTGGACTATTTCCCCGTCGTTTCCCCGTGCATAGCGTTTCGTTCGCTCCATACCGCGATGCGATGGAGTCAGTCGTTTCAATTTCTTATAGTTCTGACATAATATCGCGAGATTAGAATGCTAATATATTTATCGAAGTTTGTAAATCTGTGTTTTTCGCTCTCTATCCCGGTTAGGTTGACAGGTTGACTGGCTGACTGCATGACCCTGTTTCTCCTTTTTTTTTTAACTTACTCCCTAAGTTTCCTACGAGTAAATCACTCAAGACATTTAAATGTCCATGGGAAACTTTCCTTCTGGCTTAACGAATTCTCCGTGTTTTTTTTTTTTTTTCATTCCCTCTAACTCAAAACTCAAGAGAAGTTAAAGGGAAAATAAGGGGATACCAAGTAAGAAATTTACTGTTGGTAGAAGTAAATACCGTCTCTTATAAAAAATAAATTACTCATTATGGATTTTGGTTTTCTTAAGTTTATTCACGTGTTCAAATTTTATGGTTGATTTTTTCCTCCGTTTTGCGGAGGTTGACTTCATTATTCACAAATGCACGTGATAAAATATTTGATACGAATGTTTGCGAACTACAATCATACACTTTCTTAATTGAGTGGTTTTTCAACTGTTTGGAGTTTCTAAAGGTCAAAAATTCCCAAGACAACCAGAATAACAAAATGTAATGATAAAACTTCAGTGGTTCTCCGTTCTAGCTAGCTTTTCTCTTCTCTTTTTTGCAGTTCAAGAAAAGACACATTTTCTGTCGTTTGAATCAATATATTTATCTATTTATTTCGTAAAAGTAGCAGAATTTAATTATTTACACACGATTTTAATTATTTTTTCTATTTAATAAAAAGAATTTGCGAAAAACGAGGATTTTTTTTTTCTATAGTTCCATTTACGATTACGATGACGAACTTTCTACGTTATTGTTCATCATATCTCCACGTTTTGGTCGCTGTGATAGCGTTCCTGTCAACTTAAATATTTTTTATTCGAAGTTTGATTAGATGAAATCCAGCAATTTACTAAGGAATCATACTGTGATTGCAGGAGAGGAGAAAATAACGCTAATGCGAATGCTTCAATCAAATTCTTAAATTCTTTGACACTCAACTTGTTTTTTTGTTTTTAATTACAACACATTGACGGGGGCTTATTTCCAACCTTACTCACAACTATCTGACAAGGATAGGGAAAAGTACCCAAAAAAGGAGAGGTAGAATGAGGAAAAAAGCTGGGCTCTCCGAATTCGAGGCTTCTGATTTATCTGCGAAAGCGCTTTAAGTTTACACCTCGGTTTGATGAGTCGTGACGATTTAGATTATAAAAATCAGTCGAAATGTCCGACCATAAGTCTATTTCGTGTACCGCTATAGTATAAAATAATCAGCGGCTAAAAAATCAAACGAGAGCGCAGAAAACTTGAAGCAAGTTCGGAAGTTGGCTCTGAGCAAAAAGTTTCCGCGTCCGACACCAAGTTGTCGATCAAGTTTAGCCTAGTTTTTAAAACACCTAAACATACATTAGTGATTTCAATTCCCGATCTATGTCTCATCTTTAAACTAACGTTATTTGTTTAAATATATAGTAGTTTGAAATTGAATTTATAAACAAACTCAAGATCCAATCAGTTGCAAACATGCCTTTAAAGATTAGTAATCAATTCCACTTCCAGTTCTTACGAAATAAATTCTTTAAATAATGAAAATTAAAATATTTTCGAGTTCGATTTCGCTATTAATCTTCATTGGACGTGAGTAATGATCAATGAAGGACGAGGGTTTGTAATTCTGTGAACATAGGAATTACTTAAGTTAATTTAATTTATTCGTAGATGTTATGCTTTATTTTTGTCCACGGTGTACCCTTTTGGCTCTGGATGATCCCATCACTGCCGCTAAAATCTTGGATTTCTTTTAAAAAGATTGATTCCGAATTCATTTTTAAATTTTGGAACAAAAAAATACTCTGAAAATTGTGTTCGTTTTTAAATTTGCAGTTGCGCACTGACAAACCTTGTAAAGCAGTAAACTTATTGTGAATTCGCTGCAAAAGGCTAAAGATGCTTCTGCACCGACAAAAAAAAAAAAAAAAAATATCATTACTACTTCGAGAAGTTGTACTCTTCGATTTCATTTTCAGCTGGAAGTTTCCATTTCAGAAATTTCGAGCACAACCGGACCCAAATATTAAATGCTTTAAGTAATATCTTAGAAAATAATTCGGACAGTTACTTATAATAAACTGAAAAAAATTAAGTGCGACAATAAATGCGGGTTTTAGCATTAAAGAGTTTAAATAAAAAACGAGCAAAACAAGCACGATGGACAACTTCGCGGCTTTCAAGTGTTAAAGAACTAAGCAAAATGCTACTTGAAAGTAGGCATTGAAATAGGATTATTTTTAATTTTTTTTTTTTTTTTTTTTTAAATAACAGAAAACTTTACCAAGATCAATTTCAACAAGGGGACTTTCTGTAGGTAATAGAACCGTTTTTTATTGCACACAAATTGGCATTTTTCATGACAAAAAAGGAAGGACTCCCCCGAGTTCTGTGCTCCCTGAAACATCAGTATTTCCGTCTAACTTCTGATCAACAAACAGATCACTTTAACACTTTATCTACGGTTATAAAAATAAAGATTACCTCGGCCGGCTGATTCCTCTTACTTCACTTTTTTGAAAGAAGTTGACGTCGAGAATCCAATGCCACGTGATGCGTGGCCACCCGAACTCTCGTCATAAACTTGATTCGAATGGAAAATTATCAAAATTTAATGGAGCGGGCTTCGCAATCGCACGTTAGTGGCGAGCTTCAGTGTGGTAAAACGGCAGCTGCTTGCTAAAACCGACGACTCCAGATGCCTCGTCCTTATTTTTTCCTTTTTTTTATTCTTTTATTAAATTGTGTCCATTAAAAAAAAAAAAGTTTCTTTAGGCTTCCGATAATTTATTGAGTCCTCTACGGTAATGTTCTTCTCACGATTTATATCATTATAAAATAGAATTGTACGATCATCATGGAATAAAAAACGCAAGAAGAAGAAAAAAAAAACGGAATTCAAGATTAGTAGGTTTGAAGGTTTGACTCATTCAAATTCTCTGATTTTTTCCGAACTTCTTCATAGGACGCTCAATATTCGTCAAATATTATCTACTTCGGAGTTATTAAAATAATTTTCATTTCAATATTCAGAAAGGTTGTTTTCTTTTTTTTCTGGATTTATTGAGTCCGGATCAAGAAAATAAACATAAAAATATAAAACAATAATAAATGAGCTGTTCAGCCAAAATAAAACAAATAAAAAGGGGAAAATTAAATTTAATTAAAAAATTAAAAAAAAAATCAAATTTAATTTTCCCCTTTTTATTTGTTTTATTTTAGCTGAACAGCTCATTTATTATTGTTTTATAATTATTGACAGCCATTTTTACTGTTTTATATAAAAATATATATATCAACTGGAAAACTGCGCCTACGAATATAATAAGAAGGGGGTGGAAACCTAATTAAAGATTGCTAATTTTTCTCATAAATTGTTGGATGTTTCGTTTGTTTTTACTATTTCACTATGATGCCTATACTTCAGAAATTAGTTAAATTTAATTATGAACGCTGAGTAGTTCGGGCTTTGGGGAATTTTTAAAATAACTTTCAATTTAAAATTCAAACACTTTCATTTTTGAATTTATTTAGGCCCGCACAGTGAAGATATTATGCGTGCTTTAAATCGTGCCTACTATTCGCATGACTTTTCAAAAGATACACACGAAAACGAGAAATAATACGGCACACCGAAGAAAGAACTAAAAGTAGAACATAACGGGTTCGTAATGTTACTTAAATTAATTTTTCTCGATTTTCCAAAGATACTTTTTTTTTTCCTTACACACACCAAGTTACTTAGATGTTCATCAATAATGACCGAATTGAAGGAGGTTTTTTAACCTCATAATTCAATCAGAATTGAGGTTATGGGTGCTGTGGCAACAGTTCTCCAATGTATTCTTAATAGGAGAGGTGTTGTTACGCACAAATGCATCTTTTAATTGATGACTTAACAGAGGAGTAATTTGTCGATTGATAAGAGTTTCTAATGCGTAGTCTAGCTGATGTTATTAATTTGTTACAATTTATCAAGAACGGGCGATTTGAACGGAGGAAAGGATAGCTTGCATGGATACGATATGCTTTTTATTATTGGTGAGATAACGCGCGGAAAAATAAATGAATTAGAAAAACAATTAAATTACATGCTTTTTTTTTGAGGGGAGGGAACATTAAATTTAAGAGGGGACTTAAGATGGCACGCTAGTGGATGCATTTGAATTTACTCAAACTCTGAAAAATTAGATCCAAACAAGTGAAGCGAAAAACATAATTACCGATACGGGAAATTATTAACTACGTCCTTTGCCGAAATAAATGGTTCGTTTTACTAATCCATTCCGTTTATTGCATTAAAATTTAAACTTTTTCAAGGTAAATACTTATTTACAATATATCTTACGATATTTTAGATGATTAATGTGCAGCAATAATGTAATGAATTTTCCCTTGTTTCGTCCAAAGTTTCGCGGAGAAAATTAAGAATGACTAAATGAAAAATAAAAATAAATGAAATGTTGTCTACTTTTCGGTACTTAGTCGACATTTTTTTTTTTTTTTTTTTTTTTGAAAGTGAACGAGTGCCAAAAATTCGAGGTAAAAAATTACTGACTGAATAATTCGAGGCAGTTTTACTTTTATAATGCAAGAAAAGATACTTTTTTTCATAAAAATTAATTGCGAGAAAAAAAAGTAGCGATAACGCTGGAAAAATTCGGAGAAAAAGAAAGAAGAAAGAAAAAACCAAACAAAAAACGGCGATGTAAGTAAAAGAAAGAAATAAAAATCAGAAGAAATTTCTAATATTTGTAATTTTATTTCGATGAATCTAGGATAGGAAAAATATTTTGGAACTTCAGGGGTCCGAAAAAATTTAAATTGCGTTGGAGCCAGATTCTCGAAAAAAAACTACAAGCGCGCGTCCGCAGGGACCTCATCGAGAGCAGGCTAATGAGAGCAGACCGCATTTTCACGAAAATCGTTTTTTTGTCAACTGCGTTTTCCAGTTATTAGACTTGTAAGGTTTAAGGTTTAAAATTTTGCTCAAACGGAATAAACGTTTCATTTTTGCCGGACCCCTGATAGCCAAAATATATTTCCCAGCAATCCCAGCCCAGATTTATCGAAATGAAAATAATGAAATAATCTTGGTTGATTAATTTCTTAATTTTTTTTACATAATCATCGCTATCTACGTTTTTTTTCTTATTTTGCTTTCTGTCTCTCTCCTTTCTTACTTCCCCAAGCAAAAACTAAACTGGTGCCGGTATTTCACCGATAGGTCTCTGGAAACGACACAAGTTGGAGAGTTAAATGGAACTTCAGTACTTTGGTCATTTTCTTTTAGAATGATGGAATCGGAAAAATCTAAATAATTGGCCAATCTAAATTAATCTTTCAAATTTTTTTTCGCAGAGTTCCACGTAAAATCTGACTTAAAAACCCACGGCATCTCCAGGTCTGGAGATTAGTTTTAATCACGTTAGAACAAGTTTAAATAATTTAATTTTCAAATGGATAAATTCGCTATTTTTCCCTGACTTTCCAGCTGTTGTTCGCAATTTTTCATGTTAAATCTGACTCGGTAACCCGCAGAATTTCCAGGTTTGGAGAATGTTTTTATCACCAGAAAATGAATTTTGATTAACGTAAGATACGCTCGAATTTTTTTTTTTTTTTTCGCAAAAGTGGAGGTGGTAGGTTGGAGGGGCGCTCCGTGGTAAATTCTTATTTGTATTATGATCAAAAGAAACTGCTCCGGTCGAAATTTTTACTCCTTTCAATTTCGGCAACCTTTCCATAATTCTACGGCTTTCAAAAGTCTAAGAACTAAGCATAGTGTCGCTTGTGTATGTGATGAAAAAATCGAAAATTCTACTGACAACAACATAAAAATGATTTGGATCAGTGTATTTTCTTTATCAAGTCACAGTACTTACATCATGCAGGAGGAGGCGGCTAGAAAAATTGGATCTTACCTGTCTGAGAAGAAGTCGAATTTGATTTTCCTTTTGCTGCCACCGGTACCTGATGAGTGGACCGGCGAGATGCTAAACGTTGACGCGGGAGGCGATGAAGAGCCGTTGGACGACGATAAACTTCCGGTCCTGGCTCTGAGATCAGCTGACGACAGGATGTGAGGTACAGGGATGTGCGGAGGCTCGAAGCTTTTCGCGTTTCCACCTGGACCACCGGCATTGGCATTCGCGTGGGCCGCGGAAATAGCAAGGGTCGGCCTTGCATTCGACTTGTTTTTCCTCCGCTTCTTTTTCGTGGCATCCATATCCTCTCGGGACCCGACACTTCCCGACGATTGAACCCAATCGAGATCCTTTTTCAGATGACCACGGCCGCACTTACAACTGCACGCCTTAAAAGCCAGATCGTATCCTTTTTTGGTCCACAAATTCTGATGCCTTTGACGCTCGGACCACGAGCGGGCTCGACCGCACGTCTTGAGATAATTGAGAACTGACTGCTCCCAATGATCGAAACACTCACGATGCATGTATTTTCCCACGGTGCAATTGTCATTGTTGCAAATTACTTTGATAACATCGTCGAGATCATTTAACGGGATTGGTTGCTGGTGATGTAAACAGTCGCCGTTGGGTATGCAACAATGTGTGAAATTAACATCGTGATTATCGATGCTGAGCGGGTCGAGGAAAAAGTTTTGGAGATCATTGGCACCGCCTCCGTTGGTCGGACCGGCGTGTATTGCCACTGAATGATTGTTCCTCCGAGGAGCCATTTGTGAAAGATTGAAAACGTAGGAATCCGTAGTGGAAGAGAAAATTTTTAAAAAAAATATAAGAGGTAGGAAGAAAAAAGCGGGAGATGAGAGAGCTGTTAGCGTGAAGCTAACCTCAACTCGATCGCGCGAAGCTCTTCACAGAACGCGGAAGACGTCAACAACGACGATGAGAGACAATACCGACGACCACGTGTTCCTCCGGCTTATATTTCCTAGAGTCGACATAACTGAATCACGTATCGGCGTAGTATTAATCGGAACGAAACACAATACTTTCTCTAGGATATTTTCTTTAATAATGATCGAAAAGTCACTTTTATTTATTTATTTATTTTTTTTTTTAAATAAATTTTGAATTATAAACAAAATAAATAATGCACCATTTTGCTAAACAATTACTTAAAATTCATTTATACCGGTTAACTGATCATAAATAAACTATGATTTAAAATATTTTTGTATACGATACAAACCTGAGATCTATTTTGTCACGAAAGTTCTAAAAGAAAAAGATTATTTATTGGTTTCACTGAATTCACAAGGGGTCGTCGTGAAAAATAAAGTTCTATCGAAATTTTCACTTAAAATCGGGAATCCAGTAAGAAATGCCACCTGAAGAAAAGCCAGTAGACAAATAACAGAGTTTGTGGAGACAAACTTTGTGATAGATGCTTACTCTGCCGGAAATTGAGAATTGTTCACTGATAGTATACGAAAAATTCAAAAGTCTGAGAGAGGGGAGAGAAATGCCAGTCCTTGTGAAAATAATAAACAGAAAGCACCAACAAACTAAATATATTATCTTCTTCAAATAAAAACACAACAGTAAATTAAATATTTCTTTTTAAATAAAACTGTAAAATTTTTCTTTTAATTTATTTTTTCTCTTTTTGTACTTTCAGGATTATGAGGAATTAAACTGAGAGCGTTGAAATAAATTTTGCCGGTTCACGAAATAAAAACACGTTCCGCAAAAATCGTGCGAGAAGTTTCCGCGAGAGCTCCGAAAAGTATTTTCGAAACTAAGAGCGAAAGTTCCCCGATAATTTTCGAACGGAAGCAAAAAAAAAAACAACACCAGGGTGGAGAAGATCCGAAAAAAAAATCCGCGAACGAAAGAAAAACCCGAAACGAAAATGAAACTGAACAGATTTACTTGCGGAGAGAGATGAAACTTGAACACAATTTTGGTGAGCTCAGTTTTTCAACGCGAATTGAAAAAACATGAAGAACGAAGAAAATAATATTTAAAAAAATGATGCCGAAAATGCATTCGTGATAGAAAAGAAACAAAAGACCGAAGACTGGTGGACGAGAAATACATAAAAAAAAAAAACAGAAAACTGTGAGAAATAAACGTGCTCGTCAACTTGAGTTCTAAGCTTTCAAAAGTACGTAAAACACAACATGAAAACACGATATCTTTATGAGTTTGCTTCAGCACATGGCTCCCTCGCCGTATTTGACAACCGACTGAGTTGTAAGAACGTAATATTGCAGAGTCAAGGGCACGCTAGCCGCTCGCAGCGCTCTCATACTGCACTGCGGTAAAGCGCTGAATTAGTTATCAAAAGTCAGGACCCGGTCTCCGCCGGGACCACGCGGTGTAGCGGGATGAGGTAGGGGCGCGGGGCTTTCCTCGCCGGCTCTCTCCTCTCACCGCTCTCCACGCTTCCAACCCTTTTCCTCTCCTCTTCTTTCTCTATACACCTTGGTACTTCGCCAAGGAACAGGGGATAAAATAGATGGGGCAGAGGGGCACAAGTGGCTGCATCACTGGCGCAACCAGGATCTCCTCCATCTCTCTCATTCCCCATTTGAATGTATAAGTAGGAAAAGGACAGAAGGAGGGGGTTTTATCCCGTTGTCCATCCTTGTCTAACATACGTGTTTTAATGGAGAAAAGAGAGAGATGAAGAAACTCTCGATGCGCTACTGGGCTGCATTGTGTAACTTGTCGAAGCACTGCCACGCAATATTATGGAACTTGCATTTTCACATCAGATCGTTCTATCTCGACAAGTGCAAGTCCTGCGCTAATGCACCACGGACCTTGTCCTGTTCTCTGTCAATAAGTGTGTGAGAGTGTGTATATGCATGTGTGTGAGTGAGAATGTTCGCTTGTGTTGTCCGAGAGAACAAGCCGACGCCGACGAGAAAAGTCTGAGAGTATGTCCTTGAGACCTGGCCAATGAAGCTGACCAAAAAAAAAAATTCACGTCCCATGAACGTCTTTGAGCAGCACAGAGCAAGACTAACTCTCAGCGTTGCGTTGGGCTGTTTATTTTCTCAATTCAACGTTGTTTTGCTATTCACCACACGTTGCTAGTAACCAATGCAGTGGTGGCTGGTGAATCGTGCATTGTGACAACAACGAATTTTCTCCATTTAAACAAACGAACAATGATCGATCTTCAGGGAATTTACTGAATCCACGAGGAATCTATACTTTTGCATAACGGTTCTCAAATGGCAAAGTCGCCAAATAGTAGGTGCCGCATACTGCTTGTAACCAGTGGCGTGGCGTGCAATTTGGCAACGTTGTATTATGGCCATTTAAACCCTTGTAAAAGGTCGAATGCGAAGGTGTTCACCGAACACCCAACAGTTCGATTTTTTTCAAGGGTTTAAATGGATACAATACAACGTTGCCAAATTGCATGCTACGCTACTGCTTGTAATCTACAGTATCTTGAAGAAAACCAGCGACAAACAGAGACCTAGCAATCCTAGCATATGCTTCTATAGCTACGCCACTGTCCTAGGTTGACGGAGAAATCAAGTACCGAAATTCTAGCCAAATATTAGGCTCTGTAGGCGCGTTTAATCTTCCGTAATGAAACGACCCTACAAATAGGTAGCCTAATATTTTGCTAACATTTCGGTGCCTGTTTTCTCCGTCAATCTTTAAGACCAATATTGTTGAAATTTTGGCTTAAAAAAATTGAGTAAAAAATTACGCAGTTCCTGCGGAGTCCGATTAATTCTTTCAGAAAAAAATAATTAGAAGCCTTTCTCAATAATTGACCAGTAGCGCTATCTATTGAGCCAGAATCTCACTTCAGAAAGGTGAGGAATCACCTTAACAATAGAAACAGATGGGCAGCAGAAGGATCAATCCCCTCGTTCTGATGTCCTTATTCCACCGATACATTCAAACGAGTGACGAGGAAGATAGAAACAATTATTATAAACCACTATGACTAACGCTCTCTGCGCATTGCGTGGCTTTCGAATCGCTTTTCTACGCCCGCTTCGTGACCTCAAAAAAGTTTCCATCAAGTGCGGACGAATTTAGTCCCCCGCTTCTTTGATTCAATTTTTGGCCAATTCCGGTCGGGACCGCGCGGGATTCGCGGCGTTTCAAACTAATCATATTTCGTGACGTTACAATCACCTTTAATTCGCACCTTATCACAGGTCCTAATCTTTTGACGGGGATGGCCCCTTCGTGCCCTCTTTAAGTCACGCCCATGTAATCATACTTATAATTATGATCTCACTGTCTAGTTAAAACTGACAGGAGCGGCTACGAATACATTTTCGGACGGGGATACGGGACAGGCGAAATATCATTCGCGATCCTGATAACGTATCCTTATAGTAATATTAATGTCCCAAGTGTCGCATTATTAAAAGCTTAAATTAACCGTGAATAAACACCCAAAAAATTGTGGAAACTTTTTTACGTAAACACTAACACAACCGCAAGATGGAGAGACTGAGAGGAGGGAGAGCCAACTCACAGTGGATCGGACTTCATTAAACGAATAAAAAATCAAGATGATTGTGTTTCGTTTTTATTTGTTGCTTTTTGTATTTATTTTTGCTTAGATACCTAATAAACCCTTAGCCTCCTAACTTAATTTGTTTTTTTTTTTTTGCTTTTTTTTTGTTTTTAAACTATTATCATCAACAACCCTTATAATGAAGTTACCAACTAACCTTAAATCCACTTATCTAGAAGGGCCAGAAAAACTGACGCCAAATTGAATGGCATCGCTGGGATGTTGTATACGTAAACATGATTTGTGAATCTAATTTAACCCTTTCACCTACGAACCAATTTACAGATGCAAATCCATGTTTGCTCGCTCATGGGACCAAACACCGAGAAATGGGACGATTTGCAGCATACACGATGGATTGAAGGCGCTCTGGGCAGTGGCGCACCGAAGGGGGTGGTTTTAGGGTCAAAACCCCCCCTAAGCATCAAGATTTTGCCCTACAAAAGGTCATCTTCGGCCTAAATTGCTTTCAAAACCCCCCTAAGGCCTCAGAAAATGGAAAATTTACAGTGAAACCCCCACCAATGGCTCTGGGAAATATTTTTTTTCAAATGTTAACAATTCGGAGTCGCAATTATGAATACAAAACAGAAATTGTGCGAGGCAGATGAAGTCACAGAAACACGTGTACTAAGGCTTGGTGTTTAAACGTTTCACTGCCCCCAAGAATGAAAACTGCCCTCCACTGCACTGTGACCATAGGGTAACACTCGGGGGTTAAGGGTTAAAGAACGTGTAAAATCAATCACGGTTCACTGAAAAAAAAAAAAAAAAAATGCCTGGTTGCCGTGACCGGACGATAGTTTGATATACTTACTTCACTGGAAATCCTGAAATTTCAACAAGAACTTACTATGTGATTTCAGTAGGAATTCCTGTAACTTAAACGGTAATTCCGGTCAAATAACAGGAGTTCCTGTGGAAATAACAGGAATTCGGTTGAGTAAGTACTAAACGAGCGGTTGAATTAATAGGCACATTTTTCTCAGTGTTGAACTTATAAATTAGTCAAAAAACCAAGGAATCATCAACACTAAAGTATGTCTTTATACATAAATAAAACGAGAAAATTACTTGTCGTTTGTTCGGAAAAATCCTATGTTTCGATCCAATGAGCGTCCGCGACGCGTCGCGGAGGAGTGAAAAAAATTAATATAAACGCAAAGCCTTGCGAAAAAAAATCAGTGGGGGGGGGCTGCGAACCGTATTAATTGTGATGTATTTTTAATTACCGTATCATTGTATCATTGCTACCGACGAATATGCTCCCGGGCGCGCTCAGCGAGTCTGAATGGGCCAAAAGAGGCTCAGACTGTCTCGGACCGATCCGATAGACAACAGTGTATAATTAGGAAACATGCAAAAAAGTTTTTTTTTTTCTTTTCTTTCTTTTTAAGACGATATTCGTCTGATAAGATCACTGAAACGAACCGACGGACTTGCGAAGACGCGCTTCAATTTTCGGACAGTATAATCTACCGTGTACTGATGGCCAATTGCTGATTAGAGCAATATGAAACAAAAAGGAATCACAGAGCGAGTGAGGGAGAGAGAGAAGGAGTGAGAGGGGGAGAAGCGAAATAGACAACGCAACCAGAATTGCATAAGAGAGAATTCGGGAAGCTGAAAAAGCGCCTTGCCGTTGTGGATATTGTGTCGAGCTCAGAATCTAATTACGAATGTATGTGTGAATTGAGCACGACGCGCGGCGCGGCGGTCGCGCTAGACAATGGCCATACGCGACGCGCGTATCCCCGAAAAAAAAGAGAGAGAGAGAAAAAAAAAGATCGATGTTATATTTGTGCA
>VMOF01000320.1:54632892-54805392 GCA_011764245.1 Trialeurodes vaporariorum | reverse complement strand
TTGAGAAAATATCAAGCAGATGCGAGTATTTTCTTGCATCAGTCATTAACTCAACTAAACTGTGTAATCTTTTCTCAACAGGTGAAATCATCGGTGGATTGAAAAATGCTGTACACGAAACGGCAGCTCTAAGCGGAAGGGTAAAGGGAGGAGTCAGTTGCGGCTCGTGTAATGTGGCAACAGTGTAATCCCTCCATTTAAACCTATGTAAAACAATCGATCTTCAGGAGGTGCAATGCACCCCCAAGATATCGATACTTTTGCATAGGTTTAAATGGTAAAAAAGCATGGTTGCCAAATCGCACGAGCCGCCACTGGGAGGAGTTGATATGGACGAAAAATCACGGACTTATTGACTGCAACAAACCTATATAGGACGAAATCTCTTGAGATCTAGTGACTCAGTAGGACGAGGAAGGCAGCGCACTTCATTATGATATGATACTCTTATTTGTCAATACTCCCTAGTCATTCGGCCATGATACCAAGCAAGGCAAGGCCGAGGGTGAGTTGATCAATGAAAAAGGGTTGATCACGCTGAGTAAGAGCTATATCAGCTCAGCGGAGGGGTCTAAAGAGGGATGATTCACGGAAATATCCGCTTAGAGAGAGAGCGCCACTTGTCGGGTGGAGGAACACAAAACGGAATGCCGTGAATTTACGGGCACAGCTGAACTGTGCAGAGTGCAGGGAGCTCCAGCTGAAATTTTCTCCGTTAACAAAATATGATTGCGTTTGATCCTCCAAACGACTTTACTATACTTTCTTGCGTTGGTATTTTTCAAGAATTTTACCTTCAAAGATGCGATGATTGAGATCTTTTAACCCAATCATTTTCTGACAAATGTTTTTATTATTATTATTATTTTTTTTTGTTTTTTGTTTTTTTTTTTCAACTTCTTACTCCTTGAGTCACGAAAAATGAAGTATCGTAAATTATAATTTTTATAATACGTGTATGTGTAACGATTCCTAAAAATGTTCATGGACTGACCCGCGTGGCTTAAAAATATCGATATTGACTATAGTACATGTAAAAGAGATCAATATCCAGGCTACATTCCGAGCTCCGCTGAAACTTGAAAGTTTATCAGTTTTATTACTTTTATTTCTACAACTTCATGAACTTCCAACAATCCGATTTAAATGCAAGCCAATCAGGGCAGTGGCGGCTCGCGCAATGCGATAAATCGATGTTTACTCCATTTAAAACGATAGAAAAATATCGATCGTCAGGGGGTGCAATTGAACCCCCGAGAAATCGATACTTTTCTATAGTTTTAAATGGAGTAGACATCGATATATCGCATTCCACGAGCCGCCACTGCATCAGGGTAGACTAAACGAGGAGGAGATTTGAATGATCGTGGATCAAACCGAAACCAAAATAAAATAAAAAATACGGTTATTATTGGGGGGTTGGGGAGTGTCAGCGTCAGGAGGTTTTGCCATGCAGAATTATATTCCTTTCATATTTATTATTATTTTTTATATTATTTAATTATTATTTTTATACATTCTTGTTATTATTATTTTTGTATTTATGTATAAATCTCTTGGAATGATTGTGCGAGGATACAAAGATTGACAGAATTTACTTAAGACAGGCAAACGGGAGAGAAATAGAGAATGAGAGAGAAAAACAAGATTTAAATTAATTAAATGATCGGACGAATACATTACCATAGAATTAAAATTAATTAATGACATAAGAAAGAAAAAGTCGTTTCTTTAGAAGCGTTCTGATCATTCGTCCAGAATTTATGCTGTCCAGTGGTGCCTCGTGCAATGTGACAACAACGTTTTTGCTCCATTTAAACCTCAGGGAAAACAATCGATCTTCAAGGGATTCACTGGATCCCTGAGAAATTGATTATTTTGTATAGGATCAAATGGCACATACCAGTGGCGCAGCGTGCAATTTGGCAACGTTGTACCATGTCCATTTGAACCCATGTAAAAGGTCGAATGCGAAGGTGTTCACCGAACACCCGATGGTTCGATCTTTTTCATGGGTTTAAATGGGCGAACTGCAACGTTGTCAAATTGCACGCTACGCTACTGGCCACCGCAGTTTTAGAGTCCACCATCGCAATGTGCGCTTGCGTGTATGGGACAGTTTGTCCGCATCATTAGAAGGACTTTAATCAATTCCTCTGGTTACAAACCCGATTTTTGCGAAGACAATTTGAACAATTTAACGAAAAACTCCGAAAGAGGGGGGGGGGGGATTGGATTAATTTTGAATTTCGTATCAAACATTTTTTGATAGGTAGGTAATAAGTAAGGGACACTTCAAAAGTTAATCACCATGTCTATCGGAGATTCAAATACAAGCGAGAAAGAAAGAAGTTATTAAAAAAGGGGCAGGAATGAAACGATGGAACACAAGGAATGCGCGCTGTTCAAAATAAACCATCTGAGAGCAATGCGAAAATTAACTCGATCAAACGGTTCGGCGGCACTCAGTGGCAGTTAAACGCAAAGAAGTGCCTTCATTTTATAAGATACCACTTGACATACACGCTTACTCTGCTCACTCGCGCTCACTTCTCAGCTCGCGTGGACTCGCGGAGTGCTGCGGCGAGGCGCGGCGCGACGACTTGCCTCACTTTCGATTCGTAGAATTATGCTCCCGATCTTCTTCTCTTACCTTTTGCATCTTCCGTTCATTTTAAATCCTTTCGCTGGCGAAATTTTAAAAATCCATGGATATTTCATAAGAGGCCAATTTAGAATGCAGGAAGTCAAGAAAAAAAACACTGGATTCAAACAGATGTTGGTTTCCTGCGTAAGGGATCGGATCAAAATATTCGAATGCAAATTCATCCAACTAAAGAAACGGTTTCTGAAGATTTCATGGCAATCTCTTCGGAATTTTCCAGCGTTATTTTTCATATTACATAGTGAAAAAGGAATGAAAATTAATTGAAGCATTGAATTTTTGAGGAACGTTTTAAAATCTAAACGTTAAAATCGCAGGCAAGTTTACTTTGATTCAAAGGATTGAAAATTGAGAATTCGCCAAAGATTATACGTGAGTTGCGTGTATATACACTTCTGAGAAGAACCCTATAGTACAGCGTCACCTTCTACGATTTCTTTGGTTTGAATCGATCGTCAGTTCCTCACCAACCCTCCTACACGCGCGTCCACGCCAACAAGTTGATAGGTCTAGAGTCCCTATATACTGTGAGAGTTGCGACAAGACTCTCAAAATGAAGAAGAAGAAGCGGAGCCATGGAGCCCCCAAGAGGCAAATTGCAAATGGCGGATGGACATTTATCTCTGCGCTGTTGCCACTATTTCGCTGCGTTAGGTTTAGATTCTCGACAATAACGGTTGTTACTGGAAGAGATAATGTTCTCCAGAATAACATTCAAGCAGAGGAAAAATTAACAATAATTACTGCGGTCACTGTTACTTCAAATGTGTAATGAAAGCTAGTGCGCGAAAAGTAAACAAACCCTCCGCCATTTGCATTTGCCTCTTGGAGCTTTCTTGACAGCCTAAATCTGAGAGCCAATCAGAAATGGATTCAGCAATGGCGCAACTCTCATAGTATATAGGGACTCTAGATAGGTCCACTACAGAGGGGTCACCCCATGTTATATAGGTCCTTTCCTAAAGTGAGGGAGCATGGAAGCTTTTGTTTCCAGATGCATGAAAAGGAGTCGGGGGCATTTGGATGGGTACCCTTGCCCCGGGCGGCACTCTTTGAGGGCAGTAAAATCAGAGTGGGGGAAAAAAAGGAAAAAAAAAAAAAATAACAAAAACAAAACTAAAAAAAGGTAATCAAATTTATCATTTTGAAGGGCGGCAATTCGTGGAGGGAGACAAAATTTCAATCCCCCCTCCTGTGGAAACCTCGGCAGGCTCCTGTTTGTTCCAGGTTCCTGGTTTGCTTGCCTTCTATTTTTTACCCTTAAATCAAAAACAGTGGCGTAGCTAATTTGGCAACGTGAAATTCTGTCCATTTAAACCCATGTAAAAGGTCGAATATCAAGGTGTTCACCGAACACCCAATAGTTTGATCTATTTATTGGATTTAAATGGACTCATTACAACGTTGCCAAATTGCACGCTGCGCCACTGATCAAAAACTGTAATTAATACAGTTTAGGTACTGGTTGACGAATGACGAACGTGCAAGTGTTTTAGAGTGGCTGTCTGGACACAGAATTATGATACAACTACAAAACTGAAAAAAGTTTGCTTGTCTCTGCTAGGTGTCAGTTTCTTTATCGTTCGAATCCTTCCGAATTAAAGATATAGTTATTTAGATTTTTGCGCCCAGTTTAGACTAAACACTTTCAACTTTATTTCAAACCCATTTCAAACAGATTGGACACAACTTTTTTTTAAACTATAAGGGGGTACCCCACTCTGAAACATCCAATTTTCTCAATTTTTTTTTTTTTTTTCACTTATTTTGTAGCCTGAAAGCTCCCGAACACGACCATATATTTGGTTTTGTCAACCAAAACCAAATATATATATTTAAAAAAAAGAAAAAATATAAACAATTTATATGTATTTGGTTCGGTTTTGGTTTTTGTTTTTAAATTTTTCGAAGTGTTGCAATTTTTCAATATTTTGGACGCAAAAGTTTGAACTAGTTTTGTTCTATGATAGCTAGAGACCTCTGGTTTTTTAAAAAAATAGGGAATTTTCAGACCTTCTTTTTTAAAGAGGCTTTTTTTTAAAATAATGCCTAGTTATTTTTCCACAGTTCATTGAGTGTCAAAAAACTCTTCAAATGTTGGTTACTGAAAGTAAAAACAAAAACTTCAGTACTAAATTTCAAAATATTGAAAATCCCTTCTTACAGAATTTAGAGGACATCCTAAGCTTTCAAAAGAGCCAAAGATAAAGTGATTTGATTGATTAGACCCAGAGGAGTTCAACATTTTGTGAAGGTCTGTATTTTGTCTAATAATCCTTTTTTAAGGGGCAGGTATACAACCAGCCTCAACATTTTTTTTTTTTTTTTTTTTTTTTTTTTTTTTTTATGGAAATATTGAAAGTAGGATCAACCTTTGGGCAAAATTTCAGACTGCTAAATGCTTTAGGGAAGAAAAAACATTTTTCAGTGGGGTACCCCCTTAAAGGGGAGAAAAAAAGAGGCAAGCAAACCGAGCCCTTGTGAAAATTTCCTTAGAAAATTTCCATCGTGGATGCTACCGTGGACCGTGGTACCTCAAAAGCATGTCTCACAAAACACCTCTATAGGTATAGCTTGTTGGTCCATGCCGATATCGATAGTCATGCGAAGATTAGAAGAAGTCTGGTCACTGGTCAATGTATATGTAGTGGTAATGCCCAGACGCAACGCCACGTATCGCCTAGACTCTGAGTACCGTGATCAATCGATTTGCGCATTCTTTTAACTGCATCGTCCTGGCACCGTGCCCTATTAGTTCACATTCTTCCTTCTCCTTATTCATCCTCATCTCCCCCCCCCCTTCTCCTCCTTTCCGGAGTCAGGTCGTGATAGAAAAAGGCTTAACAAAGGAAAGTGGAAACTCTCGTCAGACATGGAATCAAGTTTGCTCGACTTGTTAACTTGGTGACAGCGAGTCTGAAAGAAGAAAAACCCGACTTTCTCAATTAAAAATTGTAAAAAACAACAAGATTTGAAATGAAAGGTTATTCGAAGGCAGCAGCGTCACGTGCAATCTGGCAACGCTGCAATTAGTCCATGAAAACCCTTGAAAAAGGTGGAACTATTGAGAGTGCACAGTTCCCTTGAGGCGATATTTTTATATGGGTTTTTGACCAATTGGAGCGTTGACAGTGGAAGCTCTTGCAATATTTTTTGTGGGTGAAAATGGTCGAATCTTGCGAACTAAACCGATAAGACGATAAAAAAAAGTTAAAAATTCACTCCAGAGGTAATTGAACTACAAGTAAGTTCGGAGAGGTCCACCTGCAGGTGTAAAATTAATTGCGGATAGTTTAAACGTCACAGAAATGAATTTTTCCTTGCGCGGACCTTTTCACGAAAACTATACTGAGAAACTATACCAATCCCATTGGTTTAAACGGTGTCACGTGACAGATTTGAAGTCATTGATCAACAATCAACGGGTTAGAGAGTCATTCTTTTCAAATTCATGACTCTTTAACCCGTTGAATGACTTCAAATCTGTCACGTGACACCGTTTAAACCAATGGGATTGGTCGATTCTTGCTATCTCGTCTCGTCCAAACGAGCAGAATCAGCCTGCAGATGGAAATTTAACTATTTTGTAGTACACTTTCTGGTACTTGCGAGCAGATTTTCTTTGAGTGATCAAAAGCACTTTACACATTTCCGGAATTCTGATTGAAGATTGCAGAAAATACTTCCATGAAGATTGAAGAAGGCGTAAATACTCTTTTCTCGGTGTTGGTAGAAAAAAGTCAGTATAGCGGCTCGTGCAATGTGGCAACAACGCATTCTCTCCATTTAAACCTATGTAAAACAATCGATCTTCAGGAGGTGCACAATTGCACCCCCATGATGTCGATACTTTTGCATAGGTGTAAATGGCAAATAAGCATGGTTGCCAAACTGCAAGAGCCGCCCCTGAAAAAAAGTAGGAAAAAAAATCTGTTTTTAACAGTCCTAATTTGCGGATTTAAGTTTCAGCGTGAGACCTCATTAGTAACGTCGTCGGATCCAGATCCAGTCCTCGTGAATAGGGGGGGGGGGAGGTTTCCGCCCCCCGATGACCCCCTTTTTACTGTCTCACTCTAATTTCTCTTTCTTTACCCCTTCCTCCCACCTTTATCACTCTTTTTTGGCCGAAGGAGGGGGGGGGGCGCCCCCTTCGCCACCCCCTGCATCCACCCCGTTTAAGAGCCCATATCATAGACCTATACGGATCGGAGACCCAAAGCCCAGTGCCCCCTTCTCCTTGAATCCCCTGCCAGTGGCGTAGCGTACAATTTGGCAAAGTTGTATTGTGTCCATTTAAACCCAGGTAAAGGGTCGAATGCGAAGGTGTTCACCGAACGCCCAATAGTTCGATCTTTTTAATGGGTTCAAATAGAAAAACTGCAACGTTGCCGAACCGCACGCTACGCCACTGTCCCCTGCGTCAACCAAAAATGTAGTCTCTAAGGTTTCCATAAAATTAGAGAGAGCCAGTTATAGCCGTAGTCAGGATCTTGTCTTTATCTCTCGTTTTGAAGACTTCTCTCTCTCATTAGACTGCATATGTCAGAAGAGGACAGAGACGCAGGGGTTAAGTCATATTGACAGCACCAGAGGCGTCGCGTGCTATTTGGCAACACTGCATTCTAACCATTGAAACTCATGTAAAATGCCGACTTCAAGGAGTGCACAGTGCACAAGGAAAATTCGATATATTTAAGGTGTTTAAATGGAGGAGTCGCATTGTTGCCAGATGGCACGCGACGCCACTGGACAGCACCTGTCTCCATCTTTTTCTCACACATGCGCTCAAACGGGTAAAGAGAGAGAAACACAAATTCAGTGCAAACAAGTATCTGAAAACTTGAACCCCCAACTCCTTGAGTGTGACCATAGGCGGAACTGAGAATTTTTTGTACCCCCGGGGGGGGGGGGAGTTAAGCAGTGGCGTAATTGTGCGCAAGTGCGCAAGAAAAACTAATGACTTTTTTTTTTTTTTTTTTTTTTTTTTTTTTTTTTTTTTTTTTTTTTTTTTTTTTGCTTCTTATGCGTTTGATCCCTGATAAAGCTACTTGATTGACATTGTTCATTTACAACCCGCAGGCTTTTGAGGGAAAATACTTACTGCATTGGACACCCTTTTTTCTTTGTCTATTTGCTCCTTGAATCCACCATGACTTTCAAAATTCTCGGGGGAAGGGGCGCTTCTTTACTTCCGCCATTAACCCTTTAAAGACCAGGTTAGTTCACATGAACGTCGCTTTTCTGTTTGTATTGAGAAGGTAGTTAACTGTTCGTACTCGGGGGAGTTGAAAGTGCATATAGGACGGATTGAAGGCGTCAGACGAAATCTCATCTTTTTATACTACATCGAGAATCGCGTTTATTCGGAATCCTGATACTGGAACAATGTGAAATAGACTAAAGGAGAAAACCGAGTATATTCGGGCTTGGTCCATAAGGAGTTAAGAGTGACTGAGAAAGAACATTATTGGTTGGATCCAACTTTTATCGTGACTTCATCATTAAAACGTTCTATTATTGGGTATACAAGCGCCGCACAGTGGAGGGAGTCTATGGGAGGGGTCGGACATGGAATATATTATAAAAATGTGAATTTTGTGTGTTTTTACGGTCAAAAAATGCATTATAAGGGGTGTTTTGTGTAGACAATTTTACGAGAAAATCGATGAAACCACTTTCAAACTTCTACGTCGTGTGTTAACAAAGATATACGCATTTAAAGTTTCGATGCCATGTCCGGCCTCTTTCATTGACTCAGCTCACCAGTGGCGTAGCGTGCAATTGGCAACGGTGTAATGTGTCCATTTAAACCCAGGTAAAAGATCGAATGCGAAGGTGTTTACCGAACACCCCATAGGTCGATCTTTTCAAGGGTTTAAATGGACGAACTGCAACGTTGCCAGATTGCACGCTACGCCACTGCAGCCCACTGTGCGCCGTGCAGGGAGTCGAACCGAATCGAACCGTGAACCGAAAACCGAACCGAACCGCTGAAAAATGTTGAACCGAACCGAACCGTGAACCTTAATTTTAAAAATGGCTTGAACCCGAACCGAACCTGAACCGAAAATTGAGACAGTGTGAACCTACGAAAAAACCCGGTTCACAAACGGTTCAAAAGTTGAACAGTTTAAATGGCCGAGAAGCAACGAAAGAAGCCTTAGTCCTAAATTGTCTTTGTAGGATTTTGTGGCGGAAAAGAATCTTTCAAAGAATCATTCTCTAATACTTTAGAATAGTCGGCAGCTGTTTCCAACGCAAAGAAGAAGTAGCATGTATATTCTATATTGTTGAATGGATAATTTTTCCGAGAAAAAGTCAGTGCGGGAGACTCAATATTTTAGTAACAAAATTCAAAAATGGCCCATCCCAATTTTTACTTTTTTGAAAATAGGTACTTGGTATCAAGTGATATGAGCAAGTGCAAACTGTGAGGAGAACATTTAAGAGGAACTCACGCTGAAAAATATAACGAGCTAGCCAATTTTTTTCCATCAGGATGGCTACACTGACTTAGCTAAAAAAGGTGGAGAAAAGAAATTCGTCGTGATTAATAAATTTGAAGACGAAACAGAAAATTTGTCATTTCATTCCTCTGAAACGGCTCATGAACGTAAAATTTGGCCGAACCGCCATTGAACCGGTTCAAAAACCTAAATTGTTGCCGAACCGAACCGAACCCGAACCAAAATTCCGCGCGAACCCGACCCGAACCGCGAACCGAAATTCTGAAAACTGCCTGAACCCGAACCGAACCTGAACCCTTTTTTTGGCCGGTTCGACTCCCTGGCGCCGTGATGCAGCTTATGATATTTCTGCTTTGCAGTAGACTGGAATGAAAATAAGTCCCGATTTGTTGTGTGTGTAACGACTTGATTTGGCCTCACTGGCCTCAGGCACACCCAGTGGTCAAGTGGTATGGTAGTGACCACATTAGGACCTTGGTTGGATGGACAAATAGATTAGAAACAGTGCAACCGCAATAATGATTCAAAACGCATCATATACGTTCAGTTTTGTTTGATTTGATTTCAGACTTTATGCGCTGCATCTGCATGTATCATATTAAGTATACGAAGCCAGACATAAATGAGTAATTCCGTGCGAAAGTGGAAACCAGCCCAACTTTTGAAAAATCGAATCATTGACCACATTGACGTAATTTAAATACTTTCATGCTTTACATTAACACCGGTGTAAGCACAAGTCGACACCCATGCATTTCTGCCCAGTGCAAGTAGCGGCTCGTGTGATTTGGCATCTACGTTTTCACTCTATTTGAATCTACGTACAGCAATCGATTGCAGGTGAAGCCCTGTTTTTACTATACAATCGATTGTTTTGCATATCAAAATAGAGGAAAAACATTAATACCAAAAAATTCACAAGCCCACTGTTTCTCGCATAAACTTTTTTTTTAGCCTTCCTTCCAAACAATTGCAGTATTTGACTTTTCCCTCATGAAACTCTGGTAAATCTATTGTATTGTGTTGGTGCGTGGATCGGCAAGGTGCGGCGCAGAGTGAGGACCGCGAACCCAACAAAGATCTATCACGGCTTCATCATCATCGCACAGCCAGGGCTGCCGTTTTGCGTATAATCAATGCTATTTTTCTATTCACCGATGATGCCACCGGTTGAGATAAGATTACACAGTTCAGTTCAGTGTATGACTGTAACGCACGAAAATACTCTGATCTGTAATCTTTCCTTAATCGGTGGAAACTCCGTTGATTAATTAAAATATCCGCACGTTTTTTTAAAGTCATCGACGACTCCACCGGTTGAGAAAAGATTACAGAAGCGAGTATTTTAGTTCATTACAGTAATACACTGAACCGAACAGTGTAATCTTTTCTCAACCGGTGGAATCATCGGTGAATAGAAAAATAGCATTGATTATACGCAAAACGGCAGCCCTGTAGCACGGTCCGTTTGCGGTCAACGAGGGAGTTGATTCGGATTCGGACTTGCCGCCCGGGCGCCCGCCCGCTAGCCGCGCACGCAGACTTGGTGACTCAATTCAACGTTTCCATATTTTCTTATAAATTACCAAATTTTACGTTGAGCCAAATGTGGGGGGGTGGATAGTCATCCGAAAAAATGGCAACACTGTGACTCGTGGTTGTCAGATTCCGAAGAAATATTATTAAAGTTCGTTAATTCAAACGAGCGACTTAAAGGTTATTTCGTAAGATCAATCTGGCAATAACGTTGCGTTGGACTAAGGACTGGACGTGGTGGACTGGACACTGGACGACGGACGTTGTCTGTGTAAGCTTCACAACTTTGTACGCAGCAAAACGCTCGATGCGGTTCATGATCCATGCTCAACACTCAACACTCCAAACTCCAACGATCCACGATCCAATACGCTTCCAAGGTCGAACGAAATGAAAAATGGATCTGTGTCTGTCTATTAAAATCTCAGCTGTTGCAAGATTCGCTTCGAGTAAATGCTAATCATCTATCTGGATCAACAGGTAAGGGGCATTGTCAAATTTATTGACTTCGTTTTGCTCACAGTTTCAGTGAAATTATAGTCCCGCCTATATACGTGTTGAGATTCTATACTCGATTTGTCCCTCCTTTCGATAAAAAGAAACGCATCTCTAACTATTTGACCACTACAGTTAGTGGAAGAGTGTTATTCCAGAAAACTACTGAGGCTAAGAAAATCAATTAATGAATACCATATTATATTAGATATACATATTATAAATATGTATAATTGCTCAGATTGCATAATAGAACATGAATGCCATGGCTTAATCACACGCTCTTCTGAGCAACACACACTCAACACACGGTCACCATCGTTTTAAATGCGTAATAGCGGGGACAATGGTATCTTGCAAATGTACAGATGGGGAAAGGGGGGGGATCCCTTGCCCCCGGCAGTGTTTTGAAGAAGGCGGCAAAACGAGAGTGAATAGGCAAAATAAAAAGCTTCACTTTACCAATTATTGTCCAAACTTACAAAATTATTACCACAGTAAATGCCTTAATTAATGTACCTACTCGCCCAAAAATCCCTTCGACATTGACTGAATCCCTCACTAAATTCAATATTTAACTCGCCCAAAACGTCCACTCCAGCTCTTCGCGCAAAATGTATCTTTTTGTATCGCGCAAAATGTATCTTTTTGTATCGCCCAAAACGTACACTCTTTCTCTCGCCCAAAACGCCCGATTTTTGCCCACCCTCACCCAAAATCATCCCCCATTTATACTTCCAGAAAAACCCTCTCAAAGAGCTCTAATTTAACCACCAAACAACGGGGGTGGGGTAGGGTCGAAACGTTATAGCCACTAAAACAAGGCAAAATCCAGCGGCAGTCGCGGATTGAACCGTATTGCGTATTTCGATCGACGAAATTCGATACAATCGATGCGGGTGGATCCAATGGAGCATCCAGAAACTTACCTCTCTCGGTCTTTGTCCATACGAATGAATACGTTAGACAAAGATGGAGAGAGGGGCGCTTATGCGCTATCTCGTGACTTTTGCCCTAACCCTCTATACTTTCCTAACGCATGCATTTAAATATTTAAAAATGGGCAAAGAGAGTGATTGAGTGAGTGTGTGTGTGTGAGAGAGAGAGAGAGAGAGAGAGAGAGAGAGAGAGAGAGAGAGAGAGAGAGAGAGAGAGAGAGAGACAAAGAGTGAGGGAGAGAGAGACAGGGAAGAGAGAGAGAGAGAGAGAGAGAGAGAGAGAGAGAGAGAGAGAATGCAGTTTATTTAAGACGCAAATACAGAACTGGAGAACTTAAAAGAATGAGTATAAATACAGGAAAAAATCAAAAAATTATATACGTGAAGATGAGTTGAAAATATTTCACAATTTATGTGTACTTGCGTCCAAGAGAGAGAGAGAGAGAGAGAGAGAGAGAGAGAGAGAGAGAGAGAGAGAGAGAGAGAGAGAGAGAGAGAGAGAGAGAGAGAGAGAGAGAGAGAGAGAGAGAAGAGAGAGAGAGAGAGAGAAAGAGACAGAGAGAGAGAGAGAGGAGAAGAGAGAAGAGATAGAGAGAGAGACAGAGAGAGAGAGAGAGAGAGAGAGAGAGAGAGAGAGAGAGAGAGAGAGAGAGAGAGAGAGAGAGAGAGAGAGAGAGAAAGAGAGAGAGAGAGGGCTGATCGAGAGGGGGGACAAGTTCCTGGATGCACTCCACTGCGGTGGGTCGAGTTCGGAAATATGATGGACAAGAGATTTCAGAAGCCACATGAGCAAACCGGGGAGCAGTGGCAAGTCTCGTCGGATTTTTCGGACATGTGATAAATTTTAAATTCCTTTACAGAGAGAAACAAAAGTATAAAACGCTGTTCTTATTTAAACAAAACACTTAAATTCATTTTGAAAGTGACAGATAGGCTTTTTTTTTTTTTTTTTTTTTTTTTTTTTTTTTTTTTTTAAATGTTCAATATACATGTAGTTAATGGAAATTAATTAGCTGGAAAATTTTCACACCGTTCCTTTGTTGGGAGCTCTTTTTGCATACCCGTCTTGATTCCGTGGGATGGGGGCAAAATGCCAGGTTCAAAACGGCGAATCTGAACTCTCGTCACAGAAGAATACAACCAGAACGGAAACTCTGTCGGATTTTGAGGCAAATTCATTTCGCGTCCGCCATGTTGGGAAATAGGATGTTTACATCTGGATTCGCGCTCGAAAAAAAAAATATAGGACATGATCCGCGAAATGTTCATTCTGAAATGCCAATAGAATAAAAGTGAGGGCGGAAACTTAAGATTTCTCTCCAGAATTTACAGAAATAAATGAGTTTCAACATAAATCACACACGTCCGCCATGTTGGGATATAGGACCACAGCGTTGCCTATTGGTGCCGTTAAATTCCAAACTTGCTTCCATTGGCTCTTTCATCTGGCTCCATAAGAAGCTAGAATTTGCGTTCGAAAAGGATCTGATTTCTTATGGGCGAACTCACGAGAGTGAGCGAAGTGGAACATTTGCTTGGATCCAATTTTGATCGTGACGTCATCAGTAAACGGGTCTACATGCTGCATGATGCCTATGAATGGGTCTTGATGAATGGAAGGATTCTGGATAAAGTGTTTGTTCCAACCCACTGAGCGGAGATCGTCCGTGCCCCCCCCCCTTCCCTTCTCCCGCACCAGCACTCAGCAGTCCCGCACATTTTCCATTTCGGCGCATATCAACTTCGCACAGCTTTTTGCGTTTCATTTCGGGGTTTCGTTACGTCGAGTTCCAGAAAACAGGCTTCCCCTCGTTCGGGTTCGGGAGGCCGCGGCCGGCCGGCCGTGCGAATTCATCCATCGCAGCGCCCCTACAGGCATAAAAAAAGACACCACATGAGTAAGTATGCGACATGCGTCTTTGCATCAAAGCCATCAACTTGAAAAGTTGACAGGAATGCCTCATTCGCCCCTGTGGTTGAATGGGGCTCTGGAAAACTTTTGTTACAGGGGATTGAAGAGTGGATTCTTTCTTGCATATAAACCTATAAAAATGACGATGAGTACACTAAAAAGTCACGAAATTCACTCTCAGAATTGGGCTTAATGGCGGAAAGACGCAGGTATCATGGGAGATTCCTATTTAAATTGAGACAAATCTTTGTGTTTCCGCAGAGAAAGTGACAAATTAGACAGGAATCTCCCATGATACCTGCGTTGAACCGCCATTAAGAACTTGACGTTTTAGCAGTTATGTGAGTTTATTACTGAATTTTAGACTTTCTCAGTGCGATTTTCGTGCTTTTCGCTGGTTTCTACATTAAATTGGATTATTCATTTGCCCGTAGCAAAAGTTTGCAAGAGCCCCATTGAGTAAGTACCAAAGTAGTCTGGCCAAAAATGCTGTACTTACCTCGCTTGAATCACTAGATGGTGGTTAAAGGATTGGAAATAAAAGTACATATAAACTAACAAAAAAGCTTTTCCTACAATAATTCACACATTCCATTACTCTTCATGCATCTAAAGAATCCACATCTTTTCCTACCTTCTCGATCTCGAATGATATTGAAAAAAGCTTTTTTGTTAATATCCTCCTATATCTACTTAATCGTACACGCACTTAACTGTCACTCGTTATATTCTTTGCAAATAGTAGAAACCCTAAAATCCCAGAAGCGCTAAAATTAATGCGAGGTGCATCGGGAAAAACAGTGCACGTCTATTTTCATCAATTTTTGACCAAATGAGCTGAACAAAGTTTCATTTTATCGGTATTTCCACCGTCTACACGAATCCGTAAACCACAACTTGCTAGCTTTTTTTCTTCGCTCAAAAAGTCGACCGTTGCATTACTTTTTGGACAGCCTATGTAACATGCGCTGGGTGCTAAGTGACGTGGTATGAGATTTTGACCCGTATTTATGTCATATAACTGCATTTGCGAACGGATGCTATACCTCGGTTTTCTCTGCATTTGATACCGAAAGCGAACATCAAAAGTGGAATCTGTTGCTAGAGCAACTGGCCCATATGAACATAAA
Source organism: Trialeurodes vaporariorum (assembly GCA_011764245.1). Taxonomy (NCBI): domain Eukaryota; kingdom Metazoa; phylum Arthropoda; class Insecta; order Hemiptera; family Aleyrodidae; genus Trialeurodes; species Trialeurodes vaporariorum. Next base: position 54,790,249 of record VMOF01000320.1, on the reverse strand, counting down.
ATTCTTTAAATTGAACCGGTCGGTGGGAATTATTTTCTTCCCGAGTAGGAGAGTATTAAAAATCCGTGTGTTCCTGATGTTAGTTTTTACACATCGAGTTCAACCGAAAACTTACGCTTACCAAATATGGTGCTTAATCCTCTCTTCTGAAGGCAAGGGCGGCGCGCGCTGCGCGGGCGCAACTCGCGGTCGGTAAGCCTTTCCATTTCACGAGCGTTCATTTCAACCCCTAATTTCAGTAAATAAGTTATTACCTGCAGGCTGCAGCCTTTTTACCTCGCACCCTCGCACTTTCATGGAGGAAAGGTGTCAGCAATTTGATTGAAAGGAGATCCGTCTAATTTGGCAACACCTGGACACTGGGGCTTCTTTGATCAGGGAAAAGTTTGATCGACTTCTAACATTTCACGTTTTAAACGACGCTAATTATAGGGGAGGGAAAATTTCATTTTCGATGAAATCCTCCCTTTTCTCTGCGCGGGCATCGAAGGCCGTCCGCCACCCTTTGGTATCAAGCTGGCACGGTGTGGTAGATGAAATACAGAGTGGTCGATAAGTCATAGCGTGTACCCTCACCGACTTCTGAACGGTTGCAGGTAAAAAATGAAAACAAAAAAAAAGTCAGTCTAGTCACTAAGCCATATTAGCGCCCCTAGACACTCGTCTTTCTCTCTCTCTCTCTCTCTCTCTCTCTCTCTCTCTCTCTCTCTCTCTCTCTCTCTCTCTCTCTTCAGTGGCGGATCCATTCAGTTTTGAGGAGAAAATGGGGGGGGGTGTCCAAAAATTGTCAAGATAGGTGGGTCAAAGGGTCAAAATATGTTTGGTATTTAGGGGGGAGTGTTAGAAAAAGGTAAGATGAAGGGAAGGGGGGCTAACGCGTAAATTTAGCCTCTATTCTCTATCCTTGGAACATGCATTTGAATGGACAAATAGAGTAAAGGACAAGTTTTTACGCCCATAGGGAATTTTTTAATAAAGTTCTCAAAAAAAAAAAAAAAAAAAAAAAAAAAAAAATCTAAAAAGAAATTCAGGCACGCTTGAAAAGAAGTCAGGCATTTGAAGACTACAAAGAAAGATGTTAAGTCACTTCAGACGATATCTGCATCTGCAACTGACTCTTCACTTCGATCTCCATACGGCTCATTAAAAAAAAAAGTAAAAAAAAAGGGGGATTTTGTCTTGCTCGTCTATAAAAATGCCCATTTTATTAACTTTACTTTTTATTTTTATTTTAAGTGAGTCGCAGAAAAGAAAAAAAAGTGAAGGGTCAGATTCAAAATTTTGAAAAACGCCTTAAGTGACTTGACAAAATTCTTTCCGTGTTATTTTCATTTACGATCAGAAATGATGTCCTTTCTGACGAGATGGAGTGACGTAGGTAAGTAAGGATTTTGCGCCCGATCGCGAGCTGGTGAGTCATCACACATCCCCCCTCCATCCCAGGATTTACCTTCACTAATTTCGATTTGAAATTCCTCACTGAAATTTTTCAATGAATCGTTGAATTCGTTGTCAATCTTTGGTGTTAAGCAGCGCCCCAAAACACCCCCTAAATCGTGGCGTCCACCCGGGCCCGGGTCCGTTACAGTGGCGGCTCGTGCTATTTGGCAACAATGTCTTCGCTCCCTTTGAATCTATGTTTAACAATCGATTGCTATAGTGAAGCTGCTTCACTTTCAAATCGATTGTTTTACTTACAATCAAAGGGAGGGATGACATTGTTGCCAAATTACACAAGCCGCCTCTGCCCTCTGGTCCGTTATTTACGCCACTGAGACGAGAATAACCTGACTTTTTTGAGCAGAATCATTTGATAAACAAATCGCCAGCACTTCGATTAAAAATACCATACTTTATTTTTGGCAATTTTCATTAAAATCCTTGCGATTTTAAGGAAAATGGAGCAGTTGCATAGGGTTTGAAATGTTGTGTTTTTTTATAAAGAAAATGATAATACTTGATGAGCTGAGAACAGTGGTGCCTTTGATTTTTTCCACCTGGTTTCGGAGATACACACGTGTAAAGTTGTAGAAAATCGTGTGCACAGTGACGTCACCACGCGAAATTCCCATTTAAAACAATGTATTTTGGGCCAAAATATCTTTGCCGGAACAATGGAATTTAATTAGAAACGAAAGGAATCATTTGTTCTCAGCTCATTAAGTACTTTCATTTTCTTTATAAAAAACACAACATTTCAGGCCCTAGCAACTGCCCCATTTCTCTCAGAGTGCATCTTTAAAAAGTGTCTCTGCATGGTATAAGATCACGTGCAAATTACGGTTTTTCCTCTTTTTTTCTTTTCTTTCTTACCTGCGACATTTCAAAAGCGAGACAGGGGACAGTGGGACACTGACTTTTAAATCACACTGTATGAAAACAGTTCAACGATCAAACTGCATTGGGCAAGCGGAAATCCAGTGCTGCCAAATTTGGTGAAAAATACACCATTTTCCCAGAGGACGATGTAAAATGTGTATTTTTTTTTTTTTTTTTTTTTTTTTTTACCAAAGGCAGCACTGTGACAACCTCCAAAAAACTCCGGACAATAGCTCTCAATATCCCAGCTATACCTAGACTGATGCGTTTCCATTTTAACTTACTGGATTCAAGACAAATTATAGCTTTAAAACTGTCTAGAATGTGTTGGGTGGGTGCGTAAAAGTTGCGAGAGAAAGGGGGGGGAGATTGTACAGGTGTGGATTTGACGGGAGCACGGGAGCTCTGATCACAGTTGAGCCGGTCTGCGGAAGGAGAGCCCAAAGCAGATGGGGTGCGCTCTTCCGCAGAGACCAGCGCTATGATTGAATTGGGATTCCCCCGCAAGAGCACAGCTGATGTTTTAGGGAACCTTGTTCCAGAAAGAGCTACTAAATTGTCAGTTGATTCAATATATGGTGTTTTCTGGATTGGGTAAACATGGACGCGTGCGAGCATCCGTGGGAATGGTCATGCTTCCTGTCCGATCTTTTCACTGTTGTCAGATCGTGAATTTCGATAACTCGATTTTTCTTCCATCTGCGTTGATGGAAAAATATCGATTCTTGAAAAGGTAAACTTTTGCTACTGCAGTATAGAAAGGATCTACTCTGGTATAAAATCACTCGAAAATAACTCTTCCGTTGGGAACAACAGAAAGTTCCGAAACTGACTGAAAACTCAAACATTCTCCTAAACGAAATTCCAAGATGGCGGTCAAATTAGCGGGTCACCAGTGGCGGCTCGTGCCATCTGGCAACAACGTCATGCCTCCATTTGATTGTATGTAAAACAATCGATTTGAAAGTGAAGCAGCGCTTCACCAGCAATCGATTGTTAAACATGGATTCAAATGGAGTGAAGATATTGTTGCCAGCTGATGGCACGAGCCGTCACTGGGAGTCACAAAGAGGAACTCCCGTCTAATCCCAATCACTTTTAAATCTGATTGTGAGAAAATTGATTCATCATAGAGACAGCTGAAATGGGGCTATTGCACACTTTTGCTATAAGCGATTTAATAGTCGATTATAGCGTAGAAACCTCAAAAAATAACGATGGCGGCACTAAAAACTTCCAAAATCCACTCCTAAACTCAATAAACGCAGTTATTTGCGCGAGCGTAATGGTGGCCGAAGGCACTAACAATGGGAGATTCCTATCTTAATTTCGTCACTCTTTCTATGCTGACAAGGATGATTCACAGAGTAATTAGTCATCAGAGTGATGATCCACATCCGATGAATGGTACCGCAACACCAAGTGACACTGGTGTCAAATGAAAGTAGTCTCTTATTGGTCACTTCTTGATGGAGTTTCAGAATTGTTAGATGGGAATCTCCCATTGTTAGTGCCTTCGGCCACCATTACGCTCCCGCAAATAACTGCGTTTATTGAGTTTAGGAGTGGATTTTGGAAGTTTTTAGTGCCGCCATCGTTATTTTCTGAGGTTTTTACGCCATAATCGACTATTAAATCGCTTACAGCAAAAGTGTGCAATAGCCCCATTAGATGGGACTTCCTCATTGTCATCCGCTCATTCGAGCGCCATCTTGGAATGTCATTAAACGCATTTACTCAGTTTGCGAGTGGATTTTGGGATTTTCTGATGCTCTAGACGTTATTTTCTAGTACTTTTACTCAGGAATCGACGCTCCATAACGCTGCAGCAAACGTTTGCAACGGACCAATCACCAATGGTTTGCCACATTGTGTTGTCCCTGAATTAAAAACTGTAGGAATTCTAAATGAAGTATAAAATGAATGATTTTTTTTTTTTTTTTTTTTTTTTTTGTATGAATGCTTTATGAATGAATGAATGAATGAATGAATGAATGTTTCTCTCTTCTTGAAGAAATAAAAGCCGAAATTGAAGGAAATGTTCTACCAAAAATACTAATTGACTCAAAAATAAAATAGAAATATATGTTTATAAATTCAGTTCCAATGAACTAAATTAATAATATTTAGTCAAAAAATAAAACACAACATTAGCGGTGAGTTCTTCAAGGAAAGAAGAAGCAAAAAATCGAAGGAAATTATGCGTCTAACCCGTGGGCGTCAGGGACGCCTTTTTCACTCAAATTAAAAAAAAAAAATCGAGGATTTTCAATTTTTGGGCTGTTCCCCCTTACATCTCCTAGGTTTCTGGGACGTCATAGGCCATTGATCCTTCTGCTGAAAGCAGTGAAGTTTCTGATGTTAACTTCAAGATATCGTCCGGACAAAGGAGCGTCAACAGGTCATTGAGATAAAAAAAAACTCGTAAAGATCTTTGATGACCAAAAATCGAGGGGAGCGACCGCAGTCTCTGCAACGGCTTACAAGGTCTAGCTGCTTTGTGCATCGTTCCAGCTTTTTGCCCGCTTCCAGGCTCTCAGCGAACAGGCTAACCCAACACTTCTACATATGATGCGTGCCCACTGCCTTTATCTTAGAGTTCCAATAGTCCCGGTTTTCCGTTTGTTTTTTTGTTTTTTTTTGTTTTTTTTTTTTTTTTTTTTTTTCTTTTTTCTTCTAGAGAGCCCAAGAATTCTTTATTTTCGACAAGGACGCAAAATGGCGACGATGGTGAAACGGGGACAGAAAAAATTTTATAAGCTTCTAAATTTGCACAATTTTAATTATTTTGAGATTTGGTGCACTAATAAATGTCTGTAAAGGCATATTCATGCGCATGTTTCATACGCAATAATGGAATGACCTCACGCCGTACAAGTTCGAACAGAGCTGCACGTAAGACTTATCATGAAATATCATGAAAAAACCTTAAAAATAAATCGCAAAATATTTGAAAAACTTCGTTTTAAGCATCAGTACTTTTTTTTTTTTTATTATTATTATTATTATTATTTGTGGGTGCATTGCGCTCACTCAACCCTGCGCCTATTCGCAATAGAAGCGAATATTTGACAGTATTCTGTCTATTAATTTCAATAACTCAACACAGGTGGCAACGTAGTTGCCAATTGCTTACTTCTAATTTATGTTGAAAAGTAACACGAATTCAATAAATATACATTTTTACATTTTATCCCCTCAGAAAGCGACCTGAAGACAATTCAAACGTTTTCCGGCGTTTTGATCTCCAGATCAGATTCTCATTATCAAGCAGTACGTCAATGGTGGGGTTAGGAAAGCATCAGTATGCTATAGAATTCCAATTGGAGTGTCGTAAGAAACAGAGAACGGTTCCTCCAATGCGTGAAATGAGTAAAAAATTCCTTTCGGTGTGAACATCAACCAAAACAAATGTCAATTGATAGAGCTGTGTTTATTACGACACTCCGATTGTAATACTACAGCAAACTGGCTTAGAACTTAGTTTTTCAACTATTTTTCGATCAATTTGAAAATGCAGATACGAGCTACTGATTTTCAGACAAGTATAAAAAGCTTCAGGAAATCATACAGCGGCAAGTATTCATCAGAGACATATAAGGCTGGACAGAAGAAGATCCAGGAGTTTTTCATTCTCTGCCTCCTTCAACCCAATGGGGCTATTGCACACTTTTGCTATAAGCGATTTAATAGTCGGTTATGGCGTAAAAACCTCAAAAAATAACGATGGTGGCACTAAAAACTTCCAAAATCCACTCCTAAACTCAATAAACGCAGTTATTTGCGCGAGCGTAATGGTGGCCGAAGGCACTAACAATGGGAGATTCCCATCTAACAATTCTGAAACTCCATCAAGAAGTGACCAATAAGAGACTACTTTCATTTGACACCGGTGTCACTTGGTGTTGCGGTACCATTCATCGGATGTGGATCATCACTCTGATGACTAATTACTCTGTGAATCATCCTTGTCAGCATAGAAAGAGTGACGAAATGAAGATAGGAATCTCCCATTGTTAGTGCCTTCGGCCACCATTACGCTCGCGCTAATAACTGCGTTTATTGAGTTTAGTAGTGGATTTTGGAAGTTTTTAGTGCCGCCATCGTTATTTTTTGAGGTTTTTACGCCATAATCGACTATTCAATCGCTTATGGCAAAAGTGTGAAATAGCCCCATTGAGCACACAAATGTATCGGAAAAAGATAGAGAAAGAAGCCAACTCGTGACATTAGTCCCTGTCGACGTCCTTCTTCAAACAGATGCATTCAAATGGTCAAAGAGAGACAAAGACAAATTCTTGGATTCACCTCTGGCTACTACTTCCTTGTGAAGAGTTGGTTCTTCTCTCTAAAAAGCCGCGGCTTCAAAAATGGGGGTTGCAATTTGCAAATAACCGAAAATGAAATTGTTTATAAATAAACCCAATTAAAAGAGTGAGAGAGATATCTGACGGAGAAAAAGAAGTTGACAACAAATGGATGAAAAAATGAGTAGGAGGAGAATGGAAACCAAAGAGTGGCGAGGGAGGGAGTGAGTGAGGGATTGTACTATGGGAGATAGGTTTATAACGATTGAATATGAGCACACAGAGAGTGCGAGAGAGTGAAAAATAGAGAGAGAGATAGAGAGAGACAGAAATGAAGTCTTGTACGTTTTGAGATGAAGAAGTAGCGCAGTATTAAAGCGGAGGAGCAGTGACGGGGTAGGGGGGGGGGGGGGCTAATGCGATCAAAACTGCGATCCCCGCGCCCAGTGCGGTGAGTGTGTCTGTACACACTCTGATAATGCAAGTATAGAGCACTTAATGAGTATTTTGTCGTTCCTCGACTCTCAACTCTCATATTTATTGTTGGGTCATGAAATAATTCGATTTAATGTCCTTCGCTCGACGAAAAACACAACAGAGGCAAAGTAAAGATCTTTCTCTCCTTTTCAGCCCCACGCTTCGGTTCCACGCGGCGCACGGTGGATCGAGTCAATGCTAAGCACCGGACATTTGGGCAAAAATGGAGGTTTAAAAAGTCAACTTCTGACAAAAGAATCTTATTCTAGGGCCTTTGGGGAGTAGTATAAAAATGAGGATTTAAAAACAGTGAGGATTTAAAAACAGTGAGGATTTAAAAACAGTTTTGATCTTTAGCATTGTGGGGACTTTAAAACAGTGGGGATTTAAAAACAGCGGTGACCTAACACATGTAAGAGTATAGGAGCGAACCAAGGACAAAGTTTTGCAGCGTTCGGAAGGATAAATCATGTAAGAGAATGATGTGTTTGAAGGTTAACTGAAGTTAACGCGGGTATCGTGAAGGATAAATCATGCAAGAGTATGATGTGTTTGAAGGTTAACTGATAAAAGAGGAGGGGGTCAAAGGGAAAAGGGCTTTGCTGCCCCCCCTCAACCCCCTCACCCCCCTTCACCCCCCCCCCTCACCCCCTTCAACCCCCCCTTCAGCCCCCCCCTCACCGCCCCCTCACCCCCCCTTCACCCCCCCCCCCCCTTCACCCCCCTTCACCCCCCCCCCCTTCACCCCCCCCCCTCACACCCCCCCTCACCCCCCCCCCAAAGGATACTAATGGGGGTATCGCTATTTAACCGAAACTGAAATAAGAAATTGAAGACTGTACTTACCTATTGCGTGTAATAGCTGTGTTAAAAAGGACACACTGCAGGAAACAGGATTATTCTTGTTTGGAACTAATGCGTAATAAACCCAAAACTCAGCAAGTGAATTCCAGGAAAGAGATTAGAGCCTCTCGACGCTCGTCGAGTTGCGAGAAATAGCTGTGTTAAATAGGACGCACTGCAGGAAACAGGTTTATTCTTGTTTGGAACTAATGCGCAGTAAACCGATGACTCAGCGAGAGAATTCCAGGAAAGAGATTAGAACCTCTCGACCCTCGTCGAGTTGCGAGAAACAGCTCAGTTAAGTAAGACACACTGCAGGAAACAGGTTTATTCTTGTTTGAAACTAATGCGCAGTAAACCGATGACTCAGCGAGTGAATTCCAGTGAGGACCTAACCCATGCAAGAGTAGAGTAGTGAACCTAGGACAATGTTTTACGGTGTTGCCAACCATACCTAACCTATCTTCGATCCTCCAGAGGCGGATCGGCCAGAGGAGGATCGTCCAGCGGCGGATCAACCAGAGGCGATAGAGTGCGCATTAGAGAATAGTACAGGTTGGGACTAAATCAAGCAAGTTGAAACTTGATTTGTTCAAGATTTTACCTGTAATGTGTTACGCAACATTCCAGAATATTGCATCATCCCCTCGATATTTGTTTCAATTGGTTCAATGGAACGTTCTGGAACATAGCGACACCCCCTTCCATTCCCACCCATTACTGTTGATTAATCAAGTTGAAACTTGTCTTGTTCAAGATTTTACCTGTAATTGTTACGTAAAATTCCAGAATATTGCGTCATCTCCTACACGTGTTTTCTCTCTTTAGTTTGATATTCGTCAAGTTTCAACCGGAGCCGCGGTAGCTGTGCATACCAGCAGTACCTATCTCTGAGGAAGCAAAAAGTTTGCTTAGTAAATCTAGGAGAGGGGTACCTCGCCAACTAAGGTGTGAATAAGGGAGGGGGGGGGCATTTTTTTTTTTTTTTTTTTTTTTTTTCTGCATTTTTCTGAACTGGACGAGTTAAGGTCGAAGTTATGGAGAGGGGGGTACCCGCACTATAACCGTTACGGAGATAGCATGGGTTAGAATTGCGTAATTGCGCGCAATAGCGGTGTCGATTGAAACAAACGTCTGGAAACACGTTTCATCTTGTTTGAGTGTGATGCGCTAAAGGCAAAGCGGCGGATCGTCCAGAGGCGGAACGTCCAGAGGCGGAACGTCCAGAGGCGGAACGTCCAGAGGCGGATCGTCCAGCGGCGGAACGTCCAGAGACGGATCGGCCAGAGGCGGAACGGCCAGAGGCGGAACGGCCAGAGGCGAAACGTCCAGAGGTGGAATGTCCAGAGACGGATCGTCCAGCGGCGGAGCTTCCGGAGGCAAATCGAAGGTTTACGGTGTTGCCAATTTAATGTAACCCAACTTTATGTTCTGGAACGTTGCAGACTATTGCATCATCTCTCCCATTCTCATTTACCGTTGATTATTTATTCAAGATGAAACTTGACTCGTTCAAGATGTTACCTGTATTTTGATTTGTTTCAATTGGATCACGTTCTAGAACGTTCTAGATATTTGCACACCCTCCATGTGCGTTCCAATTGACTAATGGGACGTTCCAAACGACAAATGGAGCGTTCCAATTGACAGAATGGGACGTTCAATTGATTTAATGGGACGTTCCAATCGACAAATGGATCGTTCCAATTGACTTTTGGCGTTTCATTGACATAATTGGACGTTCCAATCGACAAAATGGAGCCTTCCATTGACTTAATGGGACGTTCCAATCGGCTTCATGGGACGTTCCAATTGACTTAATGGACGTTCCAATCGACTAAGGGAAGTTCCAATTGACAGAATGGGACGTTCCAATTGACTTATTGGGACGTTCCAATCGACTTATTGGACGTTCCAACGACTTATGGGACGTTCCAATCGACAAAATGAGCGTTCCAATTGACAGAATAGACGTTCCAATTGATAGAATGGGACGTTCCAATCGACAAAATGGAGCCTTCCAATCGACAGAATGGGACGTTCCAATCGGCTTCATGGGACGTTCCAATTGACTTAATGCAACGTTCCAATCGACTCAATGGGAAGTTCCAATTGACAGAATGGGACGTTCCAATCGGCATCATGGGACGTTCCAATTAACTTATTGGGACGTTCCAATTGACTTATTGGGACGTTCTAATTGACTTAATGGACCGTTCCAATTGACTTATTGGGGCGTTTCAATTGACATAATGGGACGTTCCAATGGACTTAGTGGATCGTTCCAATTGACTTCATGGAACGTTTTAACTGACTGAATAGGACGTTTAACTTTGACGAAAGAGCTACCGTCCAGTCTAAAAGGACATAATGAGCCAAGTTTAAAATACATCTTTCAAATGATGTTAATGATGGTGGGAAAATGTGAATAAAAAAGACCCAAGAATGGTTAAGAAATGAATATCAAATTTTATTAAGTAAAGAAAGTATTACAGTTATAAATATGTTATGAATACATTGTGAAATTCTAGAGCATTCGGAATAGTATTAGTAATCATTTATCTGATCCTTTTGACAATCCCAGATAGTGATTGGTAGGAATACATGACATCATGAACGAGAATAGCATAAGCTGAGGTGTTCTTGGGAAAATTCTCATCTGCTTCCAACTCGATTTGAATGTCAAGTGGGCCCGGTTTGATGATGTCTTCATAGAGGCATTTCAGTACAAAATTGGGTTCTCTTCCTTAAACTTGCGCATCGTCAAGGGGGTTCGCACAACTTCTCTCCTTTAGAAAATCCCGGGATGAAGTCCAGATAATTCTGATAAAACTGCAAGAAATCATCCTTGGCAAAATCTTGGTTCAAATTCTCGTAAGGTAAGGCAACACTGTTCAAGTGCACCCTGATGGAACGCAAACGAACATGATCGAACTTCCCTGCGTCTTTCGTTTCTTCGTCCATTCGCCCTGTCTGAAATAATACGATTATCCAAGCTGGAGCTTCAACGTTGCTGGTGGTCATCAATTTCCATGTCTCCTTACCATTGGGTGGTAGTTGTGGGTACGCGTGTGTTTCCCAGCTGCGGAAACCTATTTGAAAGGAGGCATTATTCTTGACTCGATCCAACAACTTCTTTTCTGGACCCAAATTGTATTTTACTTGAGGCATCATCCAATTGACCTTGGTAAGTTCGATCGAAACGGCGTCCTTTTCAACTTTGTCACCGATGATGTAAGCGTTTTTGTCTGTTCTGGCTCGAATCAGTACCAGTTCTTGCTTCAAACGGATAATACAGTCTTTGAAATCGTTGGCAATCCAAGCAATGCACCCAATGGGATCAGAGTGCGGAACGAACCATCCGTTGAGTTGATGAGCGGTGAACCCCATCCAGCGATCTCGAGGGCAGATGCCTCATCTTTAGTGCAGGTAAGTAAGGTCTTGGCAGTACTAGTGATTCCAACATGGCGGGATCTATCAATCTCTATACCATTCAATTCGTAGCGAACTTGGTCGAAAAGAAATGCGAAAGCATTGTTGATCAACGAGGCTTTGTCTTTAATAGCAGTATCCGTACCATCTCGAGATTTGAACTTGAGCTTTCCTTCAATGTAGAGTTTCGAATCCCCTGGAACGGTGTAGAGATCTTGACTGTTCACTGGTATGCGGATCTCATCGTTATTTTTGAAGGTAGCGATGTAAGGTTGGTAAGTATGATACTGGTAGTACTTGATTTCCTCAGAATTATCCATGGTTAATTTCGACCGTAAATCACAGAGTATCCCAACTGTTGCAATAGTCTCACGTTGTAGGGAGTTAAACGTTTGTTAGTTGAGGAAGTCAATTCACGACTGATGGGGTTCCCGCGAAAGCATCCCTTATTTATAGTCTTCAGTTTACCCATATTGTAAGAATTTTATTCGTTCACTGATTTAATGTGCAATCGGACGGATACTTGTTCTCCTGCGAAATCGACCGGTCTGCCGTCTTGATCCACTATACTGATCTGCAAACGATCGACCATGATCGTATTTATACGATTGTAGATGATATTCCGCGGAGACAGCGCCATCTTGTATCCGGGTGAACAAGTGGACTGAAAGCGAATATCGTGTGGGCGACTCCTCCGTTTACGTAACTCCCGGTTGCCAAATTGCACTCGATGCAAATTACATTGACAGAGGTTATGTTCACTGGTTGTTGAGATGTGTGCCAGACATTTGGTGCATACACTCCCTGCTCAAATCCTAGCATGGGTCCGATCGATCCTGATCCTCGAAAATCCACCGCGTATTTGCAACGGAGCTCGCATTTTAGAGTATTTTTATTACCTCTTAGTTCAATTGCATCGGCTCCCAACTCGTTCTTCAGAAACAATTGGATAGCATCAATCTCGTACGCTCCGCGTGGTATTCGAATCTGCATTGCTGTTCCATCCTGATTTGCGTATCGGAAGATCTGATTCGTGTGATTCACATTCGGGATCGAATTGTAGGCAACAAATTCCACCAATCCGATGTAATGACTCTTGTGTGAGTCGAGCAAGACAGGAGGTGCAAAGACACACTCGAGCACGTTGCTACGTCCAGTCAGCAAGATAGTTTCACTCATTTGACGAATTAATCCAGTAACGCGTTGCTTTTATAAGAAAGGCCAGGCACAAGTGACCACAAATGACCGTATCAAACGTTTGTTCCGCATCGTAGTTGTATTCCACCGATGAACTTCCGCGAAGGTGACGCAACAATTCACTAGGTGGGTCAATATCACCGAAACTATTGTAATATAGTGTTCGATCACCGTGTTTACTGTAGGCGACCCAATGTGTGCCGGGTCCCCGATCATTGTCCAGATTGATGATGGCGCACTCATTGCGACAAGGTGGGCTCAGGCGTGAAATAGACTCGCGCGAAAAAACTCCAAGAAAGTCGGGAATTTTCAGCTTTTGGGCCGCTTGTCTCAAATCTTCGTCAGAAAGCGGTTTCCTTGGCAATTTTTCGATTAGTTGGAACGATCGGTCCCTGGGAAAGGAGACAGGTAGAGTCCAAACCCCGATCGATGAGGGCGTAAAAAGAGACCCTTGCCGATGCGAGTGGGTTTTTTGTCGTTCGCTATCGCGGTTTGTATCTTTCGAATGGCCGGATTGATGGATCGAGATGGAAGACCAGCACGGGCGAGAATAGGTTTAATCCGTTTCCCGTTGACGGTATTGGAATCACTCGTGTGTTTATTTCGGAGTTTCTTCTTCTTCTTCTGAGTCTTTGTCTTTTCTTTTTGAGTCCGGATCCGGTCAGTCCTGCGGTCCCATTGCAGTGACATTTTCCAGCGCTCGGTTTGGTCTTTTTTCTTTTTTGCATCCGGCGCCAATTTTGGTCTTGAGTTTCATCGCACTGGTCACAGCGTAGGCTGCTGCTCGTTCACCAAGAGAAGAGTCTCTAGCTTTGACCCTTTCCCAAGCTCTCTCGGCCAGAACTTTGTCCGCTTTATGGCGATTTTCCGTATCCGAGTATTCACTGTAGGCTATGTCGTGCTCCTTGCAAGCGTCGTCCAATTTGTTGATTCCTGGATCACCACGGGCCAACCTGGAGGCTAATTTGGTCCCGGGTCCGCAATAGCGATATCCACCTGGTAGATGAGCTTCGAAGGGGAGCCAGTCGATCAGTTTATAACGACTCCTTTACCTTTGACAGGACGATCACGCTTTTGACGTTGTTTCGCCGACATCTCTTGCACAGGACTAAAATGTCAAGAATCTAACAAGCGTATTTATACCTTTGAGCTCTCTTGATCCTCCTCCTCTGCTTCGATTTCTTTTCCAGACTTTTCGGGTTGGTCAAAGTCAGGAGTGCGACCTCGATTACTTGTCTTTTTTCGAATCTTGTTCAGTCTTCGCATATGGCTCACGGTCTCTTTTGTAAATATTTTCTTCAAGAAGCTCGCGACTCCCGTCCAAAACCCCGCTCCTGTTTGTTGCAACTTTTCTCCGCGATTACGGACAGTCAGTTTTTGTTTCTGCTTACGACCTTGAGTTTTCCGCTTGCGCACGTGCTTCTGCTTCGCCATCTTGATCACAACTGAACCTTTACCCTCATGTGATGACCTATAAATAGGAGGTGCACTGTCGGATCGGTATCATTTATCGAGATGAAGTTCGAGCAGCAGCGCAAGCGATTGAAAATAAAAAACGCAGATCCTCCGCTAAACGGGAAAGGCATGGCAAAACGACGGCATAGCGATCTCTTACCGGACCTCATCAGATGTATCATATGCGGACCTTCGAACTGCGGCAAAACAAACGTTGTGTTTTGTCTCCTCAAGGACGCTAATGGATTGAAATTCAACAACATTTATCTCTATTCAAAACTCCTTTCCAACCTAAATACGTGGTGGGTAAAACCATCGAACAAATCGAGGGTCTCGGGTATTTTGTGTTTTCCGAGAACGTGGAGATTGTCAAACCGGCCGATGCCTTACAAAACTCTGTTTTCATCTTCGATGACGTAGCTTGTGACAAACAGAATGTCATGCGCGAATATTTTAGCATGGGTAGACACAGTCTTGTTGATAGCTTCTATCTCTGTCAGACTTACAGCAGGATACCGAAGCAATTGATCCGAGACAATGCCAACCTCATAGTGATATTTAAACAGGATGAACTTAACCTGAAGCACATCTACGATGATCACGTGACCACAGATATGACCTTCAATGAGTTCAAGGAGATGTGTGCCGCTTGCTGGCAAGATAAGTACGGATTTCTAGTCATTGACAAAGAAAGCGACATAGATAAAGGTCGGTACCGCCGGGGGTTCGACACGTATATAAAAAGGTGAGCTGAAGCGTTCCAGCATACAGTCGTCTCTCAACCTTCGCGTAAGATGGAACATTACGACGATATCGTGCGTGCTCGCGAGGCCATCAGGAAGAAATTCAATGCGTTACGACAGGGCGAGTCGGAAACTTCGCAGGCTCTCGAAAAACAGCTGAAACCCATTGCCGAACCCCTACGTGAGATAGTGCGGATGAAAAAAGGAGAATATTCTCCTCTTTCCGAAGTGAAAAAAGAGGAGATGGAGGAATTCAAACCGAGAACGTTTCCGATGAAGAAGGAGAGGCCTTCCAATCTTTCGATACTGCGAGTGACTCTAGTTTAGAAGACAATGTGCAAGCATACGTAGATGAGAAGTTTGGAAAACTTGTAGGACCCTATTTCCATCGTATGATTAAAGAAAGCTCTAAAGGGAAAAGCAAGAAAAGCGATTTTGATCACCTCTATGGTATCCGACATGGAGGTGGTACGGTTGGAGAATGGATGATCGGAAACAAACCTATATCTTTTGATGAAAATGACAATCTATTCATTGGAAACGAACCTTTCGGACAAGTTACTACAGGATTATTAGAGTTGCTTTTCATGAAAAAGCCTACTCAGTACACCACACAGGAATTGAACCAATACAAAGAAATATTGGAGAAAACAAACGCGCACAGACAAGCCTATTTTTCTGAAAATGCAATCAATTTCAACAATTCGAAAAAGTATAAGGATGTGATTCGTCAATTGTTCCCGCCAAAAGCAAGCAAGAAAAGAAAGGTGGCACCCTGTTTGTACCTCTGACGTCACAAAAAACATACATATATTGGGATGACCCCAATGAGCTAGTGGAACGCTTAGCTTTGCTCATTGCATCAAAAGAGGCTGGTAACACGGGACTGGACCGTGAAATCCTCAGTATCGAAGAGGAGCTCCGCGAAGGAGGTTATATAGAGTGAACGCAAGGTCTAAACGTCAGAAGAATGAGTTCAGTCGACAAGTTTGGACGCTCATTACCATCTGGAGAGAGCGAGACGATCACAGCGATTGTGAGTGCTCGCGGTATGTCAATAGATGAAGATCACAACTTCGATGCGGATAACAAACGAATCAAAAACCTAGACGAACCTAAAGACGACACCGACGCTGTTAACCTAAAGTGGGTTGAAGAACGACTCAGAGAACTGAGACTCGAGGTAGAAGACAGCATTTCGAAAAGTCAAGAGCCATCTGTTGATGTGAAATACCTCGATAATCTACCTAAAAGTGGAACAGAGTACACGATCGGATACTAGCATTATGGCCCCCTCATCATTGAAACGTGCCGTGTTGATGAATTGCACAAACCTGCTCGACGCAATTACTCTCGGCGTAAAGTCAGAATCCATGGCTTAAATGACCTATGGCATGCTGATTTAGTCGAGATGATTCCCTACGCACGAGTCAACAAAGGCTACAAATACTTCCTCACAGTGATTGATACATTCTCGAAATACGCTTGGGCCGAGCCTGTAAAATCAAAGACGGGTAAAGATGTCACAGCCGCGATGGAACGCGTGCTAAGGAAAGCACTCCACCGAAAAACCTGCAAGTAGATCAAGGCAAAGAGTTCTATAACCATATCTTTGAAGATCTCATGCGAAAACGAGGAATCAATATGTACAGTGTTTACAGCACCATCAAATGTTCGATCGGCGAGCGATTCAACAGGACACTCAAAACCAAAATGTGGAAGCGATTCAGTTTGCAAGGAAATTACAAGTGGATCGACATTCTCGATGAGCTAATGAGCGAGTACAACGGAAGCGTTCATCGGACGATCGGTATGAAACCAAAAGACGTTACCAAGAAGTACGAAAAAAGTATCCTGCACCGGTTGAACCAGGAGGAAAGAAGTGTTGAGAAGGTGAAAAGACCTAAACTCAAATTGGAGATTCCGTTCGTATAAGCAAACAGAAATCACTTTTTGAGAAAGGCTACACTCCAAACTGGAGCGCTGAAATTTTCAAAGTCACCAGGGTAAAAGCCACAAGCCCTATAACTTATTTGCTGGAAGATTTGAAAGGAAACCCCGTGAAAGGAGGATTCTACGCGGAGGAGTTGCAGAAAACAAAACATCCGGACGTGTACTTGGTGGAAAAAGTACTGCGCAGAAACAAGGACAAAGCCTACGTCAAATGGTGGGGTTTCGATTCGAGTCACAACAGCTGGATCGATGCTAAAAAGGTTGTGTAACTTTAGAGACCTTCCAATCATTCTCGAACCTTGGAAAAGGAATGACGTCTTTTCTATCATTGCTGTGTCTCATTGTCAATCTCATATTGTCACTTCACAACGCACACATCGTACTTCTCAACATTTATTCAACTCGGTGTCATAACCTCTATCTCTGGAATATTCTGGAATTAATATTGCATCATCAATTGCAACTCGATCAAAAAGTGGGAGGAGCTACTGAAAATCCTGCAGAAACATGTTCATCACACCTCTACAAATGCTAATCCTAACCTGGCTTGTTGGGCTATCCGTCTGTGACTCCGCCCCTTTGTCCAACAGCGAATTACCGATCGTGGAAGAAGATGGAAACCATCAACTGTATAAAGCAGCAAGGATGTTTCACAAGTCCATAAGCCTATTGAAATCGTTCAGTGACAATTGTACGTTAACCTTAAAGTGCTCCGAAAGTAATTCGTCTACCTCCAGTACTCAATTGAACAGTTGGTTTTTGTGTGCGTTTCTACTTTTGAACTTGCTAGGATTTACCGGTGGTGGGTTTTTTACTGTACCGATACCGATCAGATTGTGGATTGAAACTCGACCTTGAAGGCTATAACAATGAGTCTCCAGGAGGAATACGCAAAAACTCATCGACTTCGAGAACAAGTTAGACCCTTGCTGCTCTCCATCGTTCGATTCAAACGGGAACGTTCTCATGATCTGTCCAAAGACGAAAAGTATTTGGTTCGCCGCTGGATACTCATACTTCAAGGTCTCGAGTCGCTACCAGAGTATGTCGGTCACTACGTGTTGTGCCCTTGGGCGTGGGTTGACGACCACCTTGAAGGAAGCATCGACTGTATGTGTCAAGAACCCTACAATATCGAAAAAGAATTCTACAAACTCTGCGAATTCAAAAATAGTTCGTCCAAGGTCAATCACTATCGTCCACCGAAACAGAGATTCTTTGATAAGTTTCGAGATTATTTCCCTCTATAATAAACACCAATGTATTTAGTTTAATTCATATTCTATGTACCTTGATTCAATTAATATTCTATGTCCTTCAATTGAATAAATATTTCGTCTGCTTACTTCCCTTTTTTTTTCATTATCAACCTCTCAAATGAATACATTATCATATCAAACTTTAGTGAGTAAAGCGTTAAGAAAAGCCGAGTGATGATAAGATGTAAACATTAAGTTAGGTTAGGTTAAGTTACAAGTACCTTTTCCTAACCTAACCCCAAGTCCAAGTGCTTCAAGCTAAGAACGCGCGGATTACAACTTGTTGATGTAAGTCATGACAAGGCGTAAGACGCGAGCGTAAGACCTTAACTTGTTGAGATAAAAAAAAAAAATTAAACAATGAAAAGTTTACCTATCCCAATTTTCAGACAGGGAGGGGTCCCCCTTTCCCCAGCTTTAACCAAATTTTTGTTTGGTCGATCCCTTGTGCCGATCGAAACGAATCTATTATGTGCGATGCTCCATAACATTCCAGAAAGATCCATTAAGCCGATTGGAACGTCCCAATAAGTCAATTGGAACGTCCCATGATGTCGATTGGAACGTTCCATTAAGTCGATTGGAACGCAAATGGAGGGTGTGCAAGCATCTAGAACGTTCTAGAACGTGATCCAATTGAAACAAATCAAAATACAGGTAAAATCTTGAACGAGTCAAGTTTCATCTTGAATAAATAATCAACGGTAAATGAGAATGGGAGAGATGATGCAATAGTCTGCAACGTTCCAGAACATAAAGTTGGGTTACATTAAATTGGCAACACCGTAAACCTTCGATTTGCCTCCGGAAGCTCCGCCGCTGGACGATCCGTCTCTGGACATTCCACCTCTGGACGTTTCGCCTCTGGCCGTTCCGCCTCTGGCCGTTCCGCCTCTGGCCGTTCCGCCTCTGGACGTTCCGCCTCTGGACGTTCCGCCTCTGGCCGTTCCGCCTCTGGACGTTCCGCCTCTGGACGTTCCGCCGCTGGACGATCCGCAGCTTTGCCTTTAGCGCATCACACTCAAACAAGATGAAACGTGTTTCCAGACGTTTGTTTCAATCGACACCGCTATTGCGCGCAATTACGCAATTCTAACCCATGCTATCTCCGTAACGGTTATAGTGCGGGTACCCCCTCTCCATAACTTCGACCTTAACTCGTCCAGTTCAGAAAAATGCAATAATAAAAAAAAAAAAATCCCCCCCCCCCCCTCCCTACACACCTTAGTGTGAGGGTACCCCTCTCCTAGATTTACTAAGCAAACTTTTTGCTTCCTCAGAGATAGGTACTGCTGGTATGCACAGCTACCGCGGCTCCGGTTGAAACTTGACGAATATCAAACTAAAGAGAGAAAACACGTGTAGGAGATGACGCAATATTCTGGAATTTTACGTAACAATTACAGGTAAAATCTTGAACAAGACAAGTTTCAACTTGATTAATCAACAGTAATGGGTGGGAATGGAAGGGGGTGTCGCTATGTTCCAGAACGTTCCATTGAACCAATTGAAACAAATATCGAGGGGATGATGCAATATTCTGGAATGTTACGTAACACATTACAGGTAAAATCTTGAACAAATCAAGTTTCAACTTGCTTGATTTAATCCCGACCTGTACTATTCTCTAATGCCCACTCTATCGCCTCTGGTTGATCCGCCGCTGGACGATCCTCCTCTGACCGATCCGCCTCTGGAGGATCGAAGATAGGTTAGGTATGGTTGGCAACACCGTAAAACATTGTCCTAGGTTCACTACTCTACTCTTGCATGGGTTAGGTCCTCACTGGAATTCACTCGCTGAGTCATCGGTTTACTGCGCATTAGTTTCAAACAAGAATAAACCTGTTTCCTGCAGTGTGTCTTATTTAACTGAGCTGTTTCTCGCAACTCGACGAGGGTCGAGAGGTTCTAATCTCTTTCCTGGAATTCTCTCGCTGAGTCATCGGTTTACTGCGCATTAGTTCCAAACAAGAATAAACCTGTTTCCTGCAGTGCGTCCTATCTAACACAGCTATTTCTCGCAACTCGACGAGGGTCGAGAGGCTCTAATCTCTTTCCTGGAATTCACTTGCTGAGTTTTGGGTTTATTACGCATTAGTTCCAAACAAGAATAATCCTGTTTCCTGCAGTGTGTCCTTTTTAACACAGCTATTACACGCAATAGGTAAGTACAGTCTTCAATTTCTTATTTCAGTTTCGGTTAAATAGCGAGTACCCCCATTAGTATCCTTTGGGGGGGGGTGAGGGGGGGTGTGGGGGGGGGGGGGGTGAAGGGGGTGGGGGGAAGGGGGGGTGAGGGGGGGGGTGAAGGGGGGCGGTGAGGGGGGGTGAGGGGGGGGCTGAGGGGGGTTGAGGGGGTGGATGGGGGGGGGGTGAAGGGGGGTGAGGGGGTTGAGGGGGGCAGCAAAGCCCTTTTCCCTTTGACCCCCTCCTCTTTTATCAGTTAACCTTCAACACATCATACTCTTGCATGATTTATCCTTCACGATACCCGCGTTAACTTCAGTTAACCTTCAAACACATCATTCTCTTACATGATTTATCCTTCCGAACGCTGCAAAACTTTGTCCTTGGTTCGCTCCTATACTCTTACATGTGTTAGGTCACCGCTGTTTTTAAATCCCCACTGTTTTAAAGTCCCCACAATGCTAAAGATCAAAACTGTTTTTAAATCCTCACTGTTTTTAAATCCTCACTGTTTTTAAATCCTCATTTTTATACTACTTTGGGGGTCCCAAAAACGTGTGCAAAATTTAATTTAAGGCACTTTTCCTGGCAGTGATGGTACTTCAACGTTTGTATTTTTGAGGAAGATTCAATTTTACGAAAATCTGACCTCTACTTCCGCGACTTCAAATGCAAAACACTATAGATAATCGATTCGTTTTAGCAATTATCGTACTTGGAGCTGATTGAGGGTCACTTTAGCTTCAAGAAAAGCTTATTATGATTTTTTTAACTGCAATTTTCGACTCAGTAGACAGCAATAATGGAGGACCTTGAAAAAAGCCCTTTTTTCAGGAATAACTGAGGTTTTAGTATAAAACTCGCGCGAACTTGCAATGAAGCGACACATCTCCTGACTCCTAACACCCCCTGGAACTCATATCTTGTCAAACATCTTGCGGAAGTTTGCGGATCCGGAAGTTAGAGGGCTAAAAATGGAAATTTTTGAATGGCCTTTTTCGTGAAAATACTAATAATCACCCTAGACTGGTGGTATGGTTTGATGACAGATGCGTTTTGGTGATCAATTATCTTTCTAGAGGTGATGGTGGTTGGAAAAGCTTTTCTTTAAAGTAAATAAATGGGGGTTGTAACCATAAATAGTGAGTGGTCGGGTGGGGGGGGGGCGGTGTTCAAGTCTTATAGCCCTCTTCATAAATTCATTTACCCGCATGGAAAATGGAAATTACTCTTTTGGCAAAAATTTGATTGAAGTCGCTATTTTTCTCTGTATACGACAGTACGACAATTTGTAGCTCACTACTGCGGTGTTGCCATATTGACTAATCTAAATGCGTTATAAAGTAAATGTTATTGATGTAAAAAAAAAAAAAAAAAAAAAAAAAAAAAAAAAATCGCAAGAATGAATGGAAATATCTTAATGATTGTTACTACTTTAGTTGGTTGGAAAATTATTGCAATTTGAATTCGTATGGAAAGTTAAGAGGCAGATGATGCACCTTAACACCCGACTGCCATGCGACAGGTATTGAAAAGTTCACGAAATGTCACCAAACACTTTCGTGAACACACTCGCAGCAAATAGAGACATCTTAAATTCTATGCTTATTTCATCAGACCCCCTTATTTCTAACATGAGACCAACTTTAGTCGCCACAAAGAAAAAGGCCTCGCTTGAACCAGAAGCCCTGTCTCTCCTCGTATAGATGTTCAATTTTATTCCATGCAATTGAAAATTTGATTTCTATTTGATTATTTGTTCCAAAACTTCTGCAAATATGAAGTTATAGGATGAAAAGTTAGTAGAAGTTAAACATTTTTTCTTTTTGTGTGTGTGTCTTGAAACGCCTTTAAATGAAACCAAAAAATCTGGATAGCTGATAGCTAATCTTCTTTGTCTTTTTAGCTCGACCAGATGGCATTTTTTTTAGAGTTGGTAATTGATAATTTGTTATCTACTCCATCTTTCAGAATCTTTTTTCTCTTCTGAATGATTCGCCTTTCAAACATCCTTAAAATAAGGAACACTAATTTTTTTCGTTTTTTTTAATTATTTTTGTTGTTTTTGTTTTTGTTGTTGTTATTGATGCTGTTTTTTTATTTTTGTACGTGTTCTGAAGATTATAATCAGTCACAATCTATCACTTAAAGCCCGCATGAATATTGCTAATTTTGGATTATTATTTTTTTTTAAATTTTTTTTTTTTTAGGTCAGGTAAGGTGAGGTTAGGTTCTAAGTAGTATGTAAGTAGTGTAAAAGTTGAGTATATACTTAGGAAATTCTTACCTAAAAAAGTCAGTGATAATATAGGAAGAAACTTGTATTACTTGCATATTTGTCTTCACTTGCATTTATCTTAAAATTGACCCCCCCCCCCATAATTATTTGAAACCATGTAATCAGAAAAGTGTCTACAAACTAGCATTAAGCCTTAGGCAACAACAGTTGCTATAACTACAACGTATCTAATCTTTTGTTCACACGCAAAAATTCGCAGAAAATAGTAGTTTTTATTAACCTCTTCTTAGATTGAAAATGAGACATTTATAGGCACGGTAAAAATTTTAGGCCCATAAAACTAAAAAAAACGAAATCCTCGTGAAAAATTGAGTAACTTTCGTGTGTCTTTCACTGGTTATCGCGATATTTAAGAGTCACACAACCAAATGTCCGATGCTCCCCATTGACTCGATCCACCGTGCGGCGGTGCGGTGTCGTTTGCCATGGCATGGCATGGCCGCGCGCTGTCTACTCGAAAGATGTTCAGAGCCCATTTTTGGGCTTTGAATTCAATCAACCACCGCGATAAAGAAGATTACAACCGGCCTACCCAAAGACACTGACTCTGCAAGTCGGCAGAGCAGTAACGCTCCGAATATAACGCCAATGGGGCTATTGCACACTTTTGCTATAAGCGATTTAATAGTCGATTATGACGTAAAAACCTCAAAAAATAACGATGGTGGCACTAAAAACTTCCAAAATCCACTCCTAAACTCAATAAACGCAGTTATTTGCACGAGCGTAATGGTGGCCGAAGGCACTAACAATGGGAGATTCCTATCTTAATTTCGTCACTCTTTCTATGCTGACAAGGATGATTCACAGAGTAATTAGTCATCAGAGTGATGATCCACATCCGATGAATGGTACCGCAACACCAAGTGACACCGGTGTCAAATGAAAGTAGTCTCTTATTGGTCACTTCTTGATGGAGTTACGGTATTGTTAGATGGGAATCTCCCATTGTTAGTGCCTTCGGCCACCATTACGCTCGCGCAAATAACTGCGTTTATTGAGTTTAGGAGTGGATTTTGGAAGTTTTTAGTGGTGCCATCGTTATTTTTTGAGGTTTTTACGCCATAATCGACTATTAAATCGCTTATAGCAAAAGTGTGCAATAGCCCCATTATTTCTGCTGGAGGCAAGGTCGAGCTCGCGTAAGTATACTTACAAACTGGGAATGGGGCCGTTGCAAGCTTTCGTTACAAATGAATTAAGAGTAGGCTTCTTTGTACAATCGAGCAAAAATGACGATGATGACATTGGCCACGGTAAATTCATACAGGTAGATGCATTAGCCTATTTGGAACTTCGTTTGCAATGCGTAAATCATATAAACGGAGTGCATCATATACCGTACCATTGAACAAAATGAGGCAAACATCGCGGACGCTACAGTTGGCAGACATGCGAGCCTGTTGTTCAAACCCCTGGGGTAGAACGTTTAACTGGTGAAAAAAATAATAATAATAAAAAAAAAAAAACAGAAAAAAACAAAAAAAAAAACAGACATAGACTCCTGCTCCAAACTTACTACATTAGAAAAATCGGGATCAAAGGATCATGAAACACAACTTGATGACCATTACTAAGACATTAATACGATGAGAGACAAAAAATTAATTTAAAATATTTTACAACATTGGAGGAGATGAAGAACTTAAATGCACAACCAAAATGGCGGCGGTTCGTTTGTCACCAGTTTTCATCAAACATTACCTTAAAAAAATTACAAGTCTCCATGTTGATGAAATTGTTGAATGAATAATAATAATATTTTTTTTATTTATACATTTGAGCCTAATACACAAAGCTATCGTACACGTCAATATTGAATGTATAATCATACAAGAAAGAAAGATAACATAGGTAATCAAAAAATCAGATTGGTGTATCAAAAAATTCTTTGAGAGAATAATATGGCGTTTTCTTTAAGTTAATTTTTAATTTATTTAAAAAAGATACAGGGCCATCATTTTTGAAAGTTTTTTTGAGGTCTTGTGACAGTGTGTTGAAAAACTGGATGGCTAACTGATTCACTCATTTTGGATGCTCGTTTCTTTTTTGCGGTCTTCCATGGAACATATGCCTTGTATTATGTGTGTGGGTAGGTTTCATTCCATTAACAGACAAGACATTTTCTTTTATTCCAGCGAGTATGAGTTCATAGATGTACATGTTATAGACTGTCATCACTTTAAATTTTTTAAATAATTCCCTAGCAGAACTTCTAAATGGTTTTCTTGCAATTAATCTTAGGAATTTATATTTATATCAATGAATTTATAAGTGTTGAGCATATTTGGTGAAAATGCGCATTACCGCTAGTTTGCCTCATAAAATTAGTTAAGCACTCCGTCTGTATGATACAATGCCTGTGGTCTAGTAGAATATACGTCCCTTAGGAGTTTATCGTTTAGCAACGTCAGTCGGTTCATCAGAGCTGGTTCAACAAACAGCGATCGTGAACCGAGGAAGTCTCCACATATACACTGACCATCTAAATTGACCAATCACGGCTCACTTCGCGACGCAAGTCGGTTCACAACATATCTGCATTAATTCATCATATCCTTACGCACCACGGCACCAACATGTATTGATCGACTACCATGGACACTAACTACCTACTCCCGAAATTATACATAAAAGCTTTTAAATGCTCGATCATAATGGTTTCATTACGCATGTAGGTGTAGAGGTGTAGTTGATTAATTCAATAATGTCAGTCAACGCCATAGATTTTGGTTCAGGTAGGCTACCTGTGATACTCGTCAAAATGAAACAAAGTATTAAAAATAATGCTAGTGATCTACCAGAGCCAAAATTTAAGGATTCCGCTGACAAGGTTGAATTCACCGACTGCGTAACATGAGGGCATGCAAGATTCCTATCTTTATTTGATCAATTTCGGTATACTGACACAGGCTATTTACAACGTACCCATTAACCAGCTACTGGAGAAGTCTTTTCACCAATTCCCTTATCACTCAATATTATCACAAAGTAAACGCTATGCAGCAACTTTTTTCTACCTGGGAGGGACATTATCATTCATTCTTCCAGCTGATTGGAAGCAAATAAAACAAGTACGTGACGAACAAAGCTCGTCAGAAGGAAAATCATGCATTGGTAGAATTTCTTCGTCTAACTGATGACAAATGTAAGGTGGAGGCGTTCTTAAAAATGAAGAGCGATGAATTCAGAATGAAAATAAAAAAGAAACTTTTATTAAACAAATAAAAATGAACAAAAATGTATGATTGAGCAAGTTACTTTCACTTAGTAAAGAAGGATATTCAATTTTTAACAACGAAATTATAATGAAATAAAAAAGAGAGGATCTTTAGAACAGTGAGAATTTGAGAAAAGTTACTCAATTGAGAGTATTACTGATTCTGTTCTAATTCAAAAGTGAACCATCAAAGGTAGAAAAAGTGAAAAGTGAATTAGGAGGTAGCCCTATTTAGATCACAAAAAGTTACTCTTCTGAGAATCATTAGACAATCAGGTACAAATTAAGAGCACATACCACTCGAACGTATCAGTCAATAACTTCGAGCAACAACAAAAATGAAAAACAAAATATTAGTAATAATTTTACAAGACTATTGTTCACACCAATAAATAGTACAGCCCATTCGACTTATTAAATTCATTTGTACCAAAAGAGTTCGTCTATGACTCTTTAAAAAAGCAGGTACGAATTTAAAACACATACTATTTGAACTTATCAAAGTCACTAACTTAGTGCAACAACAAAAATGAGGAACGACAAAGAAAAACATAATTTTACAATGTTAGTGTTGGCACCAATGAAGAGTACAGACCATTAAAACATATTAAATAATTTATACCAAAATTGTTCGTCTTAGACTTTAGAAAATCAGGTACTAATGTAGAACACGTGCCTACCGAACTTATAAAAGTCATTAACGCAGTGCGACAACAAAAATGAGGAACAAAATAAAAATAATAATTTTACAATATTAGTGATGGCAACAATGAGGAGCACAATCCATCCAAAAATATTAATGTAATTTATACCAAATTATTCGTCTAAGAGTCTGTAAAAAATCAAGTAAGAATGTGTGTAACACATACCACTCGAACTTATCAAAGTAATTAACTCAGTGCAACGATAAAAATTAATAACAAAATCAAAATAATAATTCTACAATACTAAGGATGACACCAATGAAGAGTACAGTCCATTCAAATTTTATCAACGTCATTAACTTAGAACAGCAACGAAAATGAAAAACATGAAAATGACATTTTTAATACACCAGTGATGATTAGATTTTACACCGAAAGAAAAGTAATGAAAGAAAAATTCAACACTGCACTCGTAACTCAGGATAGAAACGAGAGGAAAATTAGAAACGGCTACAGAGGTCAGAAAATTAAAACAAAAGTGAGAGAAAAGCAATGATTTCGAAATCTTAAACTAGAAATTAAGCAATGATATCGAAAGAGAGGGCTGAAAAACGAATCGGTGTGCGAAAGATTGCACGAAAGCGTACAATCCGGAAACGTTGGATTTCATCCATTCAAACAAAGAAAGAAAAGGTCGAATTTCAGAATATTCGCGGCTTTCCTCACCCTCTGGTATTTATCACGTGTTGGAATGGAAAAATTCAACGTTGCCTGGTTGCACTTTTGGACCCATTTATGAAACCTTATTCCCGAGATCATTTTGATTCAAAAGAGGAGTGAGGACTGAAGAGAGATTTAAACAGAATCAAAATGCAATAAAATGAAGAACACAAGAAAGAATCTGCACAAAAAAATTCGCTGGAAGAAATGAAAGAGTTTAAAATTTTCACATTTCATGAAGCAGGCGGCTCGTGTAATGTGGCAACAACAGATTCTCTCAATTTAAAACTACGTAAAATAATCGATATTCAGGCTGAATTCCTAAGAAATCAACAATTTAGCATAAGTTCAAATGGCATTTCAAACATGGTTACAAAATTGCACGAGCCGCCACTGTGATTAAAGCATCTTATCATTCGTATTTTTACATACAAAACTTTTACATCAACTCACCAGTTACTCACCCTTTCAACGATAAAAGTGAATAAAAAGAAATATGGGCCTGAAAACGTCAGGAAAAATTAATCTACATTAATGATAAATTAATTGACTTCATTGAAGTATCGAGAAAGAGAAAAAAGACACGCTTGACATGACGCTTACCTAAAAATATTGAAACATTCAACTAACATTGCAAGAATTTTTCAAGATTTAACTAACTTAATCTATCTAAGTAAGTAACTTAGTGATAAAAACAGCAAAATATAACAGATCACCACAGGGATCATTCAAATTCCTTAATAAGAATAATTAAATCACACTGACACTTAGTTTTGATTAGTTTCATTGATTTTATACGATTGAACTCGATACAGTTTAACTTAGGAAGGCCGAAGGCCAATTGAAAATCACACATAGAATTTTTTTAAACCTATTCTCACAGCCGCTATTTTGTTACTGTCAAGTTTTGAAACGTACAATGGCTGAAATGATTGATATTAATGAAAACTAATAGTACGGTTGGAAAGGACGAAGTTCGTTCCAAAAATGAAAAAAAAAAAAAAATAGATCAACTATCTACAGCGGTCATAGGTATACCGTGCTTTTTAACTATCCTTGCAAGAAAATTTACGATCGGTCTTTGAGAGACATTGTTGACCAACTAGCTCAAGAGCTCTGGAAAATTCATTCGATTCTAACATTTTCTTGAAATCAGATATTTTTAAACAGGAAGCATTGTTCCCGACATTGATTTCGATTGCCGAAGGATCGTCGTATCTTTCATCACCAGCACACATTTCAGAGTCTTTCTGAAGTCTACCAAGCCAGTTCTGCAATTTTTTGGACCAATGCTTTCCAGTCTTGGCAACTAGCGTCACGGTCCTGTCTGGATTCACACTCTCAATGCTAAAAGTTTTGGATGCTCTGTCATCAATAAATCCTGCTGCTACAAGTTTTTTCAGATCCAGACGAATTTTGGTCTTACCGTCAGCCGAGATGGTTTTTTGAAGCATCACTCTTTTCTTCGTTTCTATCCGTTTAACTGTATGACTTTTTGGTTCCACCGGTAGAAGATTCGTTATTTCACCGGAACTAGACGAAAAGAGTGACGTTGGAGTTGGTAAATGAGGATTTTCCGAAAATGGGACGACATTCATTCCAGTGTCGAAAAATCTGCACGGTCTGAAACTGAAAACAATTGCAGAATATGATACAATAGCACCACTTGTGTTCTTAGCTGTCACCTAGACCTGAAAAACTTGGATTTTGGAGAAATGCAAAGTCTATTCAAGATAATTGACATTCGTCATGCTTGATTATATTCTTAAAAAGGTTCACCGATAAAATCGTGATATTTCTAAACTACATATAAGAAATCGAATCCGAATGACAGCCCTGTTTCACCGCTATTTCAGAGCGAGACCCACTTTATTAAATTGGGTAGAGGTAGTTTCAGAAGTGTAGGCGGACCTAGACCGATAATCTTTGGAATTTGTCAACATTATTTCTGATATTACTTGATGAAAATTAATGAAAATGAAATTGAGTGTTCACTTTTCAACGAGGAACACTATAAACGCAAAAGAACAAAGTCAGAAGCAAGTTTGGTTTTAATTTATAGGAATTAAATTTGAAAATTCGCCAAAGATTATGATTGAGGTCCGCCTACACTTCTGAAACGAGCTCTACCTCACGTTCAACTTTGAACTAATGTAAAGTATACAAACATTAATTGAGAGAATACAACAATTTTTACGGCACTGTTTCCAGAAATGGCCTACATGCAAGTTTAAAAGTTGCCCCCATTTATATTAGTTGAATAGAAGGAAAAAATCAAGAGCTGAGGAATTTCTTGCATTTTTCTCACAGCATGATTTCAGTGGGAAAACTCTAGTATAGATCACATGTGATAGGCCGTTAGAGGCGTTGCGTTGAATTCACTCCTTTCAAGCGTTGAAATTTTAATCACGTAAGTCAGTTTCCAGAGCTAGGTAACCCAATCAGTGATATTGAACCGATGTACAGCATCAATTATTGTTAGAGTCTTTGGAAAGACGGACCTTGCAATAGGACAGATATATCATTTCAGCGATAATGTAACGAGCAGTATATCAGGTTTTGTTTGGTCCACAAGTTACATCTTCTATCGCCTTAACTCTCGCGTAAACTTAGAGAGCATTATCCTACTGTTTGCTGTTCCTAAACCGAAACATTCAGTAGCACTGTTTTGATTCAAGTCAGCATAAAGGAAAATTGGACTTTCTTTCTAAAAGGGAAACGGACGAGAGGCAACTCAATCACGAGTTAGAGGAAGAGAGAGAAAGCGTAATGGACGGGTACACGAGAGAGTGAAGGATCAAACATGTGTTTTGAACCATACAAACCAAGAAGGCCATGTGTTTCTAACAAGACAGTTACAAAAAACTGACCATCAGATCCGTTGATCGTTAGACAAGTTTTTGAAAGATATTCTGGCTAACAGATCTTTCAATTTGGGAACAAAAAGATCTGCCATTGGCTGGATGGAAAAGTCCACGCACTGTGGAGCATTCATTAATACGAGTAATTCCAAGTAAACAGGACTTTATGCTGATGCCGAAAGAACTCATGATAAATCACATTAATAAAACGCTTAAAGCTTTCAGATGAATGATTATTTCATTTAAAAACTTTGACTTCAGCAACCTTAGCTGCAACAGACAATTCAAAGGACCTTTTGACACTTAATTAGTCATACAAAATGGTCCGCCATTGTTATACTTGCTAAAAGAAACGTCTTTGACAGGATTATTCATTCACCGGTGGATTCAATCGTCCTATTCATGTAATATGTAGGGCATTTTCCAGCGTCAGCGAAAACTCTTGTTGCACCGCAATCACCTTTAATAGATGTGGAATTTCAATGGGTGCGGCATCATACTAAAGCAATCAAAATTATTTCCCACAAGCCCTTACCCGGTGGAAATGTAAAAATACGGATTTGCTTTTGATAAATAACAAGTCTACTTGTTAGCATTTAGTTTGCACAATTCCCCACGTAAATCAATAGACGATTCCGCAGGCCTACAACTAACGAGCAGACCCATTGTTCATCGAAATGAGACACTTACGTGCTGTTCAACTTAGAGCAGATAAGGACTCTTGAGACATACTATTTTGTCGCTCTCTTTCGAACTCCTTTTCTACTATGTTTTTATTTATACACCAAATTACCATGCATCTATCTGTTTACTGTATTCATCTCCATTGCTGGGAGTCCTCTTTATTTATTTTACATAAAAGGACTGAAAGTTTACCTGTAGTCTTCTGGCAGAGAGAGAAGGTACTCCGTTAGTTGTTGATCTACGTTATTGCTACTAGCTGCCGGCGTTGCGACCTTGGAGCGACGAGGGAGAGCCAGTGGTTGAGAACCTTGGTCTTGGTCAATATACACGGGAAAATGTGGTCGGGGGGCAACCATCTGATTCACAATTCCTAGTTCAAGTTCCTTCGGTGGGGCGACCATAGCCGTGTTCCCTTCCAGACAAACGGATCTCTTTCCACCAGTGTCATTCGAGCTTCCCTCGAGTTCTGATTCGGAAGGATGAATCAAATCAACACTGAAATACGTGTAAGAGGAGATGATAAAGTAAAATAAGTAATAAGCCCAATTTATACAATACAAGCCACTTTCAGTAGCAGTTCATTCCAATTTCTTACAATTGATTCACAGGAATGCGAAAAACGGAATTCCTCTTTAAATCAGGAATCGGGATTTATATTATTTCAACAAGATATAAGGCCAGACTATTTTCCGGAATTTCAACCAATTCAACTTAAAGGGAAGTGTGAGAGGAATATCATAAAAATCTTATCTTAATTGACGATTTTATGACGTCATGGCCGCAACTGCTCGACCAGTGGCGACTCGTGCAATCTGGCAACGCTGCATTTCGCCATCATAAACTCAAATAAAAGGTCAATTTGAGAGATTGCACAGTGCACCCTCAACAGTTTGAACATTATCACGAGTCCAAATGAACGAAACACGACATTGCCGCATTGCACGAGACACCTTTGGGGAACACTAAAAAACCGTACTAGCTTCGGATGTTCAGGCCTTTAATTTTCGAAGGCATTGCGTCAGACGATCGAGACGTTTCTAATTTTTGGGGTCATCACTAATTTTTTCCAAGCCACAAATTTAATTAAGTGTGTAAGTAAATTTGAATACAGTATTTGAAAGACCTCTTTCCAAGCTTTAAATGAAATTAATGCGAAGGGAATGATTTGACTCCACAAAGGCCTATGTGAATAATACCCCAGAAACTTTCCCATCAAATTAGACAGAAGTTGTTCAGGCTTATTAGAGAAGCCGGAAGTACCGCGTCTTTTAACATTGCTTTTGATTGGTAGAGTGACCAGTGAATTTCAAAATCACCGAGATTGTATGTATAATATCCCTCAACTTACTTTCCAAGAAGACATGACAATTTTAGATTGAAAATCATATTAAAACGATTGCACTAACCGTGTTGGCCGGCCGAATATAGTACGTTGTTTTGGAAAGTGGGTCTCCATATGTTCCTGAAGGATAGAATGATCGGTGAAAACTTGACAGCACTGAACACAAGCTATCCCTGTTTTCAAGTTTGGGTGATCCGTTTTCAAATGCTTCGCCAGTTCCATTGGCAAAGCATATTCTCTCTTCGGCTGACATAAACCGCAAACCAATTTTAATTTCTTCTCGTCCATTTTTCTAACGATTGGTACCGGACATTTTTTTGAAACTTTTCGGGATTTCTTGGAGTTTGAGTGGACGCGCTGCAGACTGGGTAAACCTCCAAACATGACAGGATAGATTTGACTCGACGCTTTCCCATTTTTCCGGGTATTTTTGCAAGTTCCCTCATTCCTTATATTTTCTGTTGACCTTAGGGGTCTTTTGGTGTCCTGCCGCTCGACAATCCTTTTCCTGATCTCTGACCGTTTGACGACCTTTCTCTTGAGCTTCGACCGTCCAACGACGTCAATCTTGTCCTCAAAATCACACGTTCGATGCAAGTTGGAAGCTTTAAGCTCTCTATGAACTGTGTCCTCCGATGTTTTTAAAATTCCTTTCTCAAAAAATTGGCCACTTAGGAGCGGAGGGTTCAAGCTACGATTATGTGCTTCCGATACATTGGAGACTTTCTGCTGCAACGGCAATGCTGAACATTCTTCAAATTCATGCTCTTGATGATTATCAAAATTAAATCTATCGGTAGAGGTTTCCAAATGGTTTGGCCCTGTAGTCCTATCACGCTTGACAGAAATTCGTGCGGTTTCCAACGCATCGTGGTCAATAATATCTGTAAAACTATCCAATTCAATCAAATCTGGAGTCGCGACTGCTTGAAATTTTTTCAACAAAGATCTGCGGGCTTTGATTTTTCTATTCTGGAGATTCGAGTTTTCATTAAAAATACCATGGTTATCTTCCAGCTTATACGTGTAAGCATCTAGATCGAGGATTAATTTGGGACTGTTATCGAAATTTATGTCGTTTTGTACTGCGCTTAAATGCCTTGGACACAAGTAACGTTCTGTGAGTGTCTCGTTTTCGTGCAAGTTAATGTAATCATTTTTTAAACTATCTGCATAAAATAAATTTTGTAAGACGTTGCCAAAAAAATTCATTTCATCGTTTCCATCGTTGTCAAAATCCATCGCTGAGAGTGAGACACATACGCGTACGAGAATCTAAGAAATGGAAATCACCGGATACTTAAATACCTGAAAAAAAAGGAAAAACCAGAACAGTGATAGTTAATAATAGACAGCAGGGAAACGAAAAATAAATGGAGAGTGATAAAAAGAAAATACTATAGAAACGAAAAAGTCGGAACACATGCAATAAAAATTCATTTGATAAAAATGAATAAAGTCTTTAGAATAAAAGGAATAATATTCATTAAATTTCTGATTGTACTTTTCAGTTCTTCTTGTATTTTTGACGGTAAACAATTATTTGTATGCTAAATAAATAAAAAAATAAAAAAATAAATAAATAAATAAATAAATAAATAAATAAATAAATAAATAAAGAAATGGGAAAAAAACAATAATCAAGACATTACAATGAGAAAGCTACGCAAGTATCTCGAAAATCTTCGAAACGACGGTTAAGTTTTGATTCATCCATATCGTTCACTTTATGATAAAAGTCGATCGGAAGTGAGAATTACATCAACTCGAATTGAAACCAAACCTTCGGGGCGGACGCATTTGTCCAATCGGTCTCCTTTAGTCTGTAGAATTGGTACTTTATAGCTCTAATTTTTTTTTAAATTATGGCCGTTACGGTGACAATCTGTAAATATTGACGTTGTCGATTTAAAGTTTGGAAACACAACTTTCCGCAAAACAAGATCGTCAGATTTCGCTGAGGCTTGGCACTAATGTTTCACCAGATCCCTAACTGTGCCAATTTAACTTTCGGATCAATAATTCAAAAATCCTTCAATTTAAGGCCAGTTCCCGATTTTTATCGATACTATCCACTTTTTCGACGTATCGAATTCTAATCAGCTCAAACCAGAGTTGGGCAAATGGGACTCGAGAGTGTCTAAAGGTTGCACTGCTGAGTACTGTTAGATTTCGATCTGACTCTCCGAGTACATGTTGCACTCGGTAAGACGACAGTTTTCAAAGTCCGATTTACGAGTAAGTGTGATCTTATAAGTTGATTCTCAAAAATCAAATAGTGTTTTCGGTTACTTTGTAGTATAAAATTAACAACCGTACCCTTGATTTTTGAAAAACAGTTCTGAAATACTGTTTATTAACGGTTTCAAAACTTTCAAAACCTGGAGTACAAAATATACTCAAAGAGTCAGATCGAATATTAAACGAACTCGGCAGTTCAACCTCGGTACTCCAGTCCCATTAGCCCAACTCGGGTCCAAATTTAATGGAAAAAAATATGGGGTTCAATTGAGCCTGTAATCCATGGGGTACTCTTGCAAAGGGTAAGATGGCGAAAAAACAATTTGCGATGGCTCACTAGCAGCTACTGCACATTGACTCGAAATATGGCATTTTTTCCGGACTTGAGAAGTTGTTCTTCTTTATTTCCTGTGAAACCATTTTACTGTTGATACTTTCTTGCGGAAACCATAATAGTTTACTCATTTTAGGCTCTAGCATGATTGATTTCACATATTCTTCAGTTATATTACTTTATACTGACCAAAATCTTTATTTATTTTCGTAAAATCACGTCCAATAAATTTCATTCAATTTGATCCCCTGTGCGCTGAGCGTAGGCAAATTTCTTTTATGTATCTGGCAAGGTCATTGCGGATTACGACAATGCTGCGACCCTCGACCTCACTATAATCAACCAAAACCAACTTCAATTTATAGAGCACGAACGAATGTTAGTAAGACAAAAGAGGTGACAGGGGGACGTGTGAAAAATATATGGAGGGATAGGAGGGAGGGGCGTCGTTATCTATCCTTCAGATTTATCACGCAGCGGCGATCACAGAAATCGGTAATTTCGAACGCTAATCAAGAGTCTTGTTCAAATTCGGATGAGACAGAGATGGACGAGTGGTGTGAAGTGGCGGGCGAGGGGGAGGGGGTTGTTGGGAGTTCATGCCGAAATCTTAAATGAAGTTTTGACTGAAGTGCATTAACGAAATGGCTGACAAGAGACGAACACCGGGGCAATTTAAAACCGAAGGTTCCGCATTTCCTCACCTTACACAAACAAACGAAGACACACTAACCCCTTCTCCAACACTCTCCACCATCTGCCCCCTGATCTTCGAGAACTGTGAATCTTATGTAAGGGTGTCAACTCATTTGAGTTTATGTCTAATTTACGCGGCAAAGGCAAGGTAAAGCCTTGCGACACACTGATAATGCAATTATTGCCCTGTGTTTGCTTTGATATCAAAGTAAAATTTTCCTTCCTCCGACAGAATAATTAGTTTATTGTGCGACAACAAGCAGGGTCTAGCGACCGTCTCACGTGCGCTTGGGAGGAACATCTTCGCAAACTTTTACCGCGTTGCCATGCAGTAGAAAAATCAATCAATTTTAAGAGCAATGAGAAAGACAACTCACGATTACAATTAATTTGATTAGAGTGAACGAAAAAAAAAAAATACAACATTAAAAGGCAACTTTAATAATTTTTGGAACAATTAAGCTCATGAAAGTGACCTAGAACCCTAAAAGGTGCGAAACCTTCTATGAAATCTATTAAACCTGGGAGAAATCTAAGATCGGTTACTTACAGTTCTGCAATTTTACACGGGGCCCTACCTTTGCGCCTACTCGGCCCCCTGGAGACACAATCCATTTATTTACGCGTGCTTATAGAAAGCTGTCTGAGTTTTTTTAACAGATAGGAACACATTGGTGGTTCGTAATCGGATCATCACGGATTTTATTGAGAAAATGAAGATTAATGAAGTCATTTTGAGAATTCCAAATACCGTTGAATGATATTTAGTTGGCATTGAATGTTTCACTGCTATCGTTTGGATATACATACTGTGAACGTTTGAATAACTATTGTTGTTCTCAGTACCGCTACATTTGGAGAAAAATATACAGATTACCCACGTGACTTCATGTAAAATGTGTATATTTTTGTGTTGTGTGGCGCACTGGCGCCTGCCGGCACTCGTTGTTGTTTCTCTCCAGTTGAATAATTTCAATAAACACAATATAAAAACGATTGTTCAGAGTAGGAACTGAGAGTTCAAGAAAGTTCATCAAGTTACTCTCATCTTGATGTTACCTTTTATCCTCGGATTAACCAAAATAATGTTTGACACTAAATTATCAGGAAAAGTATTATTTATTTCGTTCACTGTTTGAACAATGATTGTTGTGACCGTGCTTCAAAGCCAGATGTTAAACTTGCTCCCCACTCGCGTGCGCTAACCGAACATTGATAGCTTGAACGAATTAAAATAATCAGATCATTCGATACAATCGTGCGAAGTAAACGCTAATTTGAAATTCTTCTCAATCAAGCCTTGATTTCAGTGGAAGAAGAAACCTTTTCCTTTTCCTTTCCAGTGGAATACAATTTCAGAGTTGGAGGAGCTCAACGAAGCATTCTGACGGAATATTCAGCACTTTTCAACATTATTTGATTTTCAGTACGATTAATTGGGAGCCATACAAAACAGAACGAAATAAACGTATGTATGCTCGAGTTTGGTGATTAAAGGTTTTAAGTAGGGACATTTTGGTGACTGTTAATGTTCCATTCCAATGTTCATAATGTTCCATGCGCTTTTTAACCTGATGAAATGAATTTCCCTGAAAAAGAGTCTGTTGCAAACTTTTGCTATAGCAATATAGAGGATCTAGCGTAAAATTGCATGCTAAAGCATCCAAAAGTCTCAAATTCACTCACAAACTCGATAAATGTATTTAACAAAGTTCAAAGACGCAGGACACAATGGGGGAGTCCTACCTATAACTGCAGATTTCTCTACGACAAATCACTTCTCTCAGAACAGAGAGATGCGATTAGATGGAACTCACCCATTGAGACTCGATCATTCAACCGCCATCTTTGAATTTTGTTAAACGTATTTATATCGAGTTTTTGAGTGGATTTTGAGACTTAAAAATGCTTGGAATGTGAATTTCACGCGATTAATCATAAAATCTATCTTCGATAACGCTGTAAAAAAAGTTTGCAACAAACCCATTCGAAATTTCCCAAGCTTTCTTTGATGCTAGAAACCGTGCAAAAATACTCATTTAATGTAGATTTGTCACTACCGACGGCGCGTCATTTAGGACTAGAAGGAAAAGGGGGCTCCAACCCCGTCTTTTTTTGAAAGTTCGAGCTATCGAGCTAAGCCCAGGCTTATGCATGGCATGATACTTTTCGAATTTAAATCAGATCGGTTTCCATAGTAAAGTTATTTCGATGTGTGTCCATAGAGTTTTATTCGGTTTTGAAGACAGACAAAAAAAAATCATAAACTCTCCTTATTTTTGAACCACGTGTCGCCCAGGTTCGTCACTCAAACCGGCAACGTGGTACTTTCATCGCTAATTTCGTTTCGCTTTGAGGTTTCCGAGAGACCGACTTTGGAGGAGAGTATTGTAAGAGAGAGCAAATCTTCTCGCGTGGCGTAATGAGTAATACGCTCTCGTACAGGGAGACCCTGATTCTAAGAAGGAGGAAAAGGGAGGGGCGGGGAGGAAATAATCTGAACAAACATAAACTTAGATTTCTGATATTATTCACATCTCTATGAAACATCTTTTAACTTACGGGCTTTTCAACGAGAAGATGAGCGAAGGGTAGCAAAGGGGAAGGTGAAGGGGGAAGAAGTGAAGGTAGGTGGTGGTATGGGAGGAGGTGGGGAGATGCGAGGGCACAAAGGTTTGATCTTATAGAGGCTCGAGCGTCGTATCCCGTCTCGGGGTTCAACTTTAAATTAAAGCTTTAGCGAGACGGATGTCGGATGTGCTTGCCTCAAGAAGTGCATATTGTTCGGCGGCTTTTAAAAGTTTCCTGCCTCTCATCGCTGCAACAAGTCCGCAAGTTTTAATTAAAATTCGTCTCGCGTTACATGTATTTTTTTTTTAATTTTTTTGCGGCCTTTTTTTTTATTTATACACATACATTTATAAGATTCACGGCGGCTCATTAGGTGGGGAGCGGGAGAGCCAGCGCTAGTTCTGAGGTGACGGTTAAAGATAAAACAAGGTGCGGAGCATGAGGACTGAGGAGTGCAGCTCGTTTTTTTTAACATTTAGATACCTGCCATGGAAGCCTCCAAATGGAGCTGTGAAGCTTCAATTAAAAATATTTCTCGTTTAATTCGTAAAATGAAACGGATTTATTTTTCTCGGAGTTTTATGGGTCTTGAAGGTTCCATATAGGTAACTCTGTAGGTGAAATGTTTTGTAGAATGAATGTCTTATAAGTATAAAGTAGTGTAGGTCATTTAAGACGAAGAAAAAAAGTTGTAGGTATATTGGGGTAGGTGTAAGATTCTGTACGTCAATTGTCTCAATGGAAACTGACTGGATACCTATGAGAGGTGATCACGGAGGACTGTAATCAGATCGAATGTTGATTGAATACGTTAAATCAAATGGGCTTGCTACTGCGCACTTCGATCGCGCAGGAAACCAGTCGTAGCCACTTCCTCACCTCTTCATATACTTCTGTCGACAGGTCCCTTGTCCATCGGAATCCCTGTCGACTGATGTGCGGAGAGGTGAGAAAGTGGCTTCCTGCGCGCTCGAGTTGCGTAGTAGCAAGCCCATCTGATTTTATGTGTTCGATACGATCACGGTTACGCTTACGATACAAATCTTCGTGATCACCCTACAGAGGAAGTACCGCGTTCATGGCGG
The DNA here is from genome assembly GCA_011764245.1 of Trialeurodes vaporariorum. NCBI lineage: Eukaryota > Metazoa > Arthropoda > Insecta > Hemiptera > Aleyrodidae > Trialeurodes > Trialeurodes vaporariorum. Next base: position 54,751,377 of record VMOF01000320.1, on the reverse strand, counting down.
TAGCTAGTAAGTTTTATTTCTCTGTTTTTGCTCATTTGACTGCATGTGCTGGAACAGGAGAGAAACAGGAGATGTCACGTGACTTCAGCCACTGTTATTACTATAAGTTTCCAGGACATGCAGACTAGAGTCCCTTGATGGACATATTGTATAGGCAGTACCGATACGACGCTAAATGCATTTGAGAGGAGTCGACCACGTGAACGCATTCGTAGGATAAGTTCGACAGTGGACCTGTGCAGATCTTGGACTAGTGGTGGACAGGCGGATTTGACGGCGTTCCGGTCCGTCCCCATACGTTCCTCTACGCACCGACTCTTTCGTGTGGAGCCTTCGATATCGTCGACTCCTGTTCGCGTCCATGAAACCCTAAAACCAGCGACCGATCAGAACTCGTTGAGCTCGTGTCCATACTCCGTATACAATATTTCCATCAAGGGACTCGAATGCAGACAAATAGGCAAATAGAGATAGAGAAAGAAAAATTTCTAGCTACAGCTATGTTTGAACGCGATCCTATTGCCTTGTTTGGTTCAATTTCGGTAAACCCTGAAACTTCAGCTTCGACGCTTGTCGCTTAGTAATGTTATTGTCATTCTAGAACAAGGTTAGAGCTCGTTTCAGAAGTGTAGGCGGACAAAAACCATAATCTTTGGCGAATTTTCAACTTTTATCCCTTCAAATCAATACCGAATTCGCCCCTCACTTTATTCTTCTGCGTTTAAAGTTTTCTTCATTGAAAAGTGAACACTCAATTTCATTTTTATTCATTTTCATCGAGTAATGTCAGAAATAATGTTGACAAATTCCAAAGATTATCGGTCTAGGTCCGCCTACACTTCTGAAACGAGCTCAACTCGGTGACAACATGATGGGGGGGACGAATGAGGGGGAAAGGGGGAGTTTCTTATCCACAGACACATATTATAGACTCGTTGATATCACGTTTAGCGTATAATCCTCATCCTTTCGACCGAGGAAACACACATACGAAAAGGGATGATCGACGAAGCGAGCGGGAAGGAAGTAAGGGCGGAAGTCAAAGCCCGCTATGAACGCTATTAGTTGCATCATTTGATTTGGAGAAATACTTCCATCTATACATGACATCGCTGAGCTGTTTTGGGACGACCTTTGCCATGACATACAGTCGAAACAGTAAACAGAGAATGCAGGCTATTACTATAATGATGATATACACTTAGGCTAATCTTAAATATACGTTTTATTACGTCGCATATCACATATGCTTAGTAGTGAATGAGTGTGGGTACGCGGGATGCGGTGGCATTAGTGGAGATGAATCGCCGAAAGTGTCAGCGTCGCGGAATCATCGTCACACAATGGAAAACGGCTGTCGAAGAGACGAGATGATGTCAGTCACTTCCAGAGCTGCCGTTTTCGTATAATCAATGATATTTTCCTATTCACCGATGATTCCACCGGTTGAGAAAAGATTACACAGTTCAGTTCTGTGTATGACTGTAATGCTCGAAACTACTCTGATCTGTAATCTTTTCTCAATCGGTGGAAACGCCGTTGGTTAGTTAAAATATCTGCAAGTTTTTTTAAAGTCATCGACGACTCAACCGGTTGAGAAAAGATTACAGATGCAAGTTTTTTAGTTCATTGCAGTAATACTCTGAACTGAACTGTGTAATCTTTTCTCAACTGGTGAAATTATCGGTGAATAGAAAAATAGCATTGATTATGTGTAAAACGGCAGCCCTGGTCACTCGACTCCAACTTGAAGTAATGAATTTGAATGTGATATTTTAGCGTCCGTCTAAGAGCAATGGCTGCACTGCATATCTTACGCAGGAAAAGACTTTCTCGAGATCCTGGGAATTTTTCCCGATTTTTATTTTCTTTCTCATTTCCACAAAGGTGATGATTTTTTTTTTTTTTTTTTTTTTTTTTTTTTTTTTTTTTTTTCTCATTTACGAAAATATATAATTTTTCTTTTTTCACTCTTTCCAAAGCGTTCGTGAAAAAATTCTAGTTAAAAACAGCGAGCTCAAAAGAGTTCAAATTCATCACGTTTTATTTCGGTGAACAGAAATTCATTTTCTACATTTAACCAAAATTACCAAAATGTAGAAAATAGAGCTGCAGGTGGTGACATACAGTGGCCAGAGGTGTCGAATATTACGATTGCCGGATTTATAAAATCGAACATGACGGTAAGACTGAAATACCTCGCCTCGCGAAGGCTTTTAATTTCAGAAGGTACCGATTCAATCCATCGGGAATTATCAATTGACGATCTTTCGTACGGATGATAAAATGTAGTCTGATTTGTAATTCATTGATGATTCAAGGGTTCAGTGATAATCATTTTCAGGTTATTCAAGCAGGCCCTCGAGCCTAACAGGCGGCCTCAGGTGAATTTCAGGACAGCGCCCGTCCCCTAATAAAGTACACCTTAATGAGTGGTCTGGGGACCCCCCCCCCCCCGAATATAGGGGGTCCGGGAGTCTCCCTCGGAATATGTTGAGAATTTTGATTTGCCATGATCAAATTTTAAGCTATTTTAAGAAGTACTCTAAAATAAGTATCAAATTTTCCTAATTTTTCTTTCAATAAGAATAAAATATTGACACATCTTGCGTATAAAAACACAGACGTATAGCTGTCCTTTCTGAATAAGGATTTGAATCATGTGTAGCCCATGACTGCGCTTAAAAACATTCATTGAAATTAATACATTTATTTCTCAGGCACCCCTCAGAACGTAGCGCCCCCAGGCGGTCGCCAAGACTCCCCTCCCCCGTATTCAAGAGTGAAAACTTAAATTTTTGAACATAATAGTGGCAAATTGCAGATTTGTATTAATTTATTTTTATTTACGGGACAGCTTCGTGAAAATGTTGATGTTTTCAGAACGCAGCTGCATTGGGTCGTTGCTATTTTCACCACACAACGGGTCTGTTGCATACTTTTGCTACAACGTTATGGACTGTTGATTCTAGAGTAAAATCGCGAGAAAATCACATAGAGAGCATCATATAATCTCAAAATCTACTCATAAACCCGCAAAAGGCGTGTTAAGAAAAACCTAAGATGGCGGTCGAAAGGGCGAATCAACCCTGCATGCATGCACCACGAGCAGCAAAGATGACCTACGCCGGCACTCGACAAAGTAGGTACTTGCCCAGTGTTTTCTTTTCAGAATTCCGGCACATCGACAAAGAACGCAATTGATTCATTACAGTAATCACAAACAATAACGATTAAGTAAAATTTATTGGATAAAAACGAGCAAAATGACACAAAATTTAAGTACTATGAGGAAGTAAGACTTTTGTTTACATTCCGACCAACATTATACAGGGTGTAACAAAACAATAAACATTAATTTTCAGGGCGTGTTCTTGAGGTAAAAATAAGACTTTTTTTCCCTATAAACATAGGTCCGAAATTGTAGTCTTTTCGAGTTACAGTGTTGCAAAGTTTCCGAAAAACAAATTGAAAAATTGTCATAACTCCTTCGTGAATTGTTCTAAATGCTCGTAAATAGGTACTCTGGTGTAATTTTAGGGATCACATGATGACGTCATCACTAAAACCGTTTATGAATGACAATGACGTCACAAAACGGCGCGTCCTAGTAAACTGTGCGATGAGTCATACTTGGTCGATTTTTGCGACGCTTCGTTGTTGCGAGGGCGGGAGGGGCGGGCAAGCGAGGAGAAGGCAGGGCAGGAGGCAGGGCCCTGTGGGGGTGGCGGCGGCGGCGCGGCGCAGGGAGGAAGAGAGCTCAAATATTTCCGGGGCGGTCCTCTTTGATCACCCTTTTTACTAGCTCAACGCGCAGCACATCTCCCGAAAATAATATAATTTCGGGGAGGATTCGAAAACGCAAACGAATTCGGAGGCGGCGGCACGTCGCAAGATGGGCGGAGAGCAATAATCTGGAGGCCAAAAAATCATCAACTTAAATTCACCAAACACTACATTGTTTCACATATTTCCGGACACATTTTGGAGGTTCTTGGAAGTAATGTCCAATAAAAAATGTCAAAGACCAAGAATGTCTAAACAAATACTCGTACGTCCAAGAAAATTAAGTCTAGCTAGAAATTTGTCCAAGACCAAGAAAGTCTAAACAAATATTCACGTCCAAAGCCGCAAAGCCCAAAAAAAATTTAGTCTTGCTAAAAAAATGTCCAATTGTACAAAAATTCATGGACACTTTAGTCAAATGCAGTGACGTGCGGTGCGCGGTGGTTATGAAATTAAGGCAGGCTAAGTATAAATATTGTAAATGTGATATTCAGAGACTTTCTTAAAAAAAAAAAACAAGCAGGGAAAATTCCAACACGCAGGTGTTGGAAAAGCGTGCCACTAAAGTCTGAACAGCTTTAATGCTTTTGCTAGCAATGATAATTCATCAAAGAGGAACCATGTGACATGGAGCTGATCTCGAGAAAATTGAGTCCAAAGTTGAAGAGCTAGCTTTTAAAACAAAAAACGGGGAAATTACTTACTTTTTGATTTCATTCAACTACCGTGTTATGTTTTTGCTTTTCAACACCGGAAAAGTGGAATTTCCTATGCGGGAAAAGGTACCTACTTAATTTTTAGCGTTTAAAGTGATTTGGGTTTCCCTTTTCTTTTTTTTGTTTGGCAAATCACGAAAAACGAATCTCTAAGAAAAACCAAACGGCAGAGTTGGTTTACACTGTTGATTTTTTAAAATCTGTTAATCCGGATTTAAAGTCCGTTCCCAATTCTAAAAAAGGAACCAAGTCGGAGTTGGTTCCTTACGTGACTCGGATTAAGGTTTAAAAAAAAGGAACCAAGTTCTCATTTTATTTCAAAATGGACAATGACTTCAATGAGGCTTCAATGAGGAAATAGTTGTTATTAGAAAAGCATTTGTTGCTTCGAGATTGAGTATTGCTAGGTCTATCAATAAAATTAAATTTTATAAAAAATGTCACTCATTTTTTGTGACAAGTGCTGTCCAATTGAGCTGATTTGGTGAGAAATGATGAAAAAAAAAAAAGATCAGATGTATCTATAAGGAGATGAGTCAAAGGCGTTGTTTTTGTGTTCTTTTTTTGATGTTTGTTTTCAAAACTTTGGAGGGCTCTAGCTCAGAAGAGAAACATTTGCAGCACATATTCGTGTAGGAAAATAAAGCCTTATATTGTGTTGACCCCAAAAATACACTCCATAATTTTGGCACTTAAGTTTTGAAACACCCTATATTCTTGATTTTTTGCTCCCCCCCCCCCCCCCCCCCCCCCCCCCCCACCCTTCCAGAACACAACATCTTGACCATGAAAATTTTTTAAAAATCAAAATTTGACTGTAGAGATATTTTTTTCCCCTCCCCCCCCTTTTTCAACAAAAAGGGGGGAAAATGGATCGCCTATCTTTGATGTTCGTCGTATGCGCGTGCAGAGATTGTTCGGCTTTACGACTGCCATTTTGGCTTTCTTTATAATGCGTTTTGTGGGTTTATTAATGGATTTTATGACTATTTGATGCCGCCAATGTAATTTTCAGGGATTTTATTTAAAAATAAAAACTCTATAGCGCTGTAGCAAAAGTTTGCAACAAACCCATTGAAAGCTGAAAAGAAAAAATTATTTGAAAAGGCTCGATCTTTTTTACCCACATAAAGTATAGACAATAGATATTTCTAAATCCCTCCCCCTTTTTAAACGGCTTGTTCAGGGATCAAAAATGGGGTTGCGTTCTTTTGAAGTAAAAAAGTGTCATATTGGGAAAAAGCCGTGATTCTAAATAATAAACATTTTTTTTTCTTCTTTTTCCGTTTTAGGTGCTGTCAGCACTTGTTGCGATTGTCACGATGTAGATATGTAATATGTATAAATGGAACACTTGCGAATTCATGAAAAATAATCCTTTAATATACAGAACTAACCGTTTCAGGTGCCTTTACACGTAAAGCATTCTAGGGTATAGATTATAGTAGGTGGGGAGGTTTAAGACTTTTGTGGTTTTTAAATTTCCCCCCTCTCCCCATTTATTTTGTTGAAAAGTATCGAAAGTTTACAGTTAAAACTAAGCCTAAACGCATTGTAATCGATTTTTTTTCTGTTGCCGTGGGTCGATATCATTTTTTGTTTTGGAAAAGCAAAGTTTCATATGGACCTATAATTTCCAAAAATTTTAAGAGGCTTCCAGTAAAAATACTGTACACGCGAGAAACTTTTTAGGATAGGTAAATAAGTTATTCCAGAGTCAATTCCATAGCCGCAAGGAGGACTGTCCAGGGGTGGAAGACACGCGACAGCCCCTCTCACTTTTTTGAGCTATTAATGCGAATTTTTAACCCCCTCCCTTTGTTTTGGGTTTTAAAAACCTTTTTTTCAACAAAACGCCCAAAATTTCCTCAAAAAACCCTTGATTGCATAGACGCTCATTAAGGGTTTTCAATTTGCCGATCCCCCCGAATTTCAAATGTTTCCAATGACCAAGACCTGTTTAGTGTGACGTCATGAAAATAATTGGTTCCAAAAAAAGGCTCCGTCTCACTCGCTCTCGTGGGTTTTCCCCTATGAAATACGATCCAAATTTTCAAATACAAGTGCTAGTAAACAACAAGTTCTTTGCACCATTGTGTTTATCACACCATTGGGTTCCACGTCCCTTATAAAAATTTCCGATTGTTTGAATGAAATTTTTCCCATATGATATATATTCCCGCGCTTTTTTCCCATAAAAAAAATCGAAAATTTTTTAGAGACAATCGATCGGTATTCGTGTAGATTAAGAGCGCTGACTATAGCAACGATAGGTCTTTTGATTGAAATAAAACGAAAACATCTATGGTTCTATTCTTACAGTTTTACCAGCCACTTTTTTTTCAGTGATAAAATGTGAGCTCGCTACCACAAACTTTTTGAAACATCGCGCAACAATGCACAATCACAGCGATATCGAAGAAAGTCCTATGTTTTTCTTTTTCACACTCACAGTTTCTTATGAGCACAACATTCTAGGATATAGGCTCATCAGCACCATCACGACATGTGTTTACCTCGAACAATAGCTTCGATACGGAGAATTAGAATGATTGAGTGTCATGGCGGTGATACTCCCATAAGAGACCGTGAGTAAACGAGGACAAAACGTAGAAAATCTTTCGGTATAACTGTGATTGTAAAATTTGCTTGTGATCTTTTAGGAATTATGTTTGAGTGAAAAATACTTTAAGGTACGTGGAATCTAATGGTGCAAAAAAATTTTGGGGAAAAATGTGCTTTAACTAGCATGAATATGCGTTCGAAATTTGGGTCTGATTTCTTATAGGTAAATCAACGAGAGTGAGCGAGATAGAGCATTTTTTGGAAACCCATTTTGATGGTGACGTCATCACTAAACAGGTCTACTAAAGGACTGAATGAGCCCCTCTCTTTTCTAACCCCCCCCCCCCCCTCTTCATCAATACCTCGCCGTCACTTCTTTTCGATACCGTCGTCAAACTGTGTTGACACTTTTATGACCCTCCGAGATCCGAGACACAAAGCCTCTCTAACACCCTCTCTCTCCCCCACATTCAAAATCTCTCCGCTTAATGAACCGTGAAGAAATCTCGTGACCGGTGGAGCCCAAAACCGAGGGGCAAAGAGGGTTTTTGTGAAGGATGTTTCCACCCCCCCCCTTTCCCTTTGGGAATTTTTTCTCATGGGTTTGGGACAAATGACTTAGGTTGCTGGGCCTGTATGGAATTCTCGTTTGAAGGGAAATTTGACTTTGACGCTTAATAACTTATTGAAATTTAAAAGGAATACCAAAAATTTTACAATTTTAAGAAAATAGACGCCGAGACCTCCTGGATTGCAGCAATAAATTAAGATTAATGAAACCAGTTTTAAGAAAACACGTTTTTAATTTTTCAAACCTTTCCCCCCAAGGTTTTGCCATAAGCAAAGCATGCAACCTATATATTAGTATGAAAATGAAAACAAAAAGCGTACCGTATATATACGGCACGCTTAAACCTTTGTGTCCAACTTCCTAATCGCAGAATGGGGCAGTTGCAAGGGTCTGAAATTTATGTGTTTTTTATGAAAAAATTTAAAATGCTTGGTGTGCAGGGAAGAAAGATGCCTTTGATTTCTAGTTAAATCCCATTGTTTCCCGGGGATGGGGTTTTGGCCCAAAAAAAATTATTTTTAAAAGGGAATTCCGCGTAGTGACGTCACTACACCCACGATTTTTTACAACTTTACACGTGTGTATCTCCAAAACCAGGACACTTGGGAAAAAAACCCAAAAGGGACCATTGTTCTCAGCTCATCAAGAAATATCATTTTCTGCATAACAAACACAACATTTCAGACCCTTGCAAATGCCCCATTTAGACGAATGACAGATGATGTATTGACAATTAGTAAGTAAGCTTACTGAGTAATTTTGGATGGTTAAAAAATCTTGGGGGAGTGCCTTGCTTGCTGGTACCGTACGCCACTGGTCGAATGAAAAAAAAAAGTCCCATTGTCCACAACAAGTCTCGTCAAACATTTGATCCTACGCAGTTCTTCTCATCTTAAAAAAAAAAATTCCACAAACATTTCCCAACCCATAAAAAGGTTAATAATGGTCTCGTCAATTCATGTATTCGTAAAATAACTCCAAGACATTATGTTTATTGGACCGAAAATACATGGGGTATTTCGGTAAGTAATTGAGTATTCAATTACTTGGAGGTAAAGTGACATTTTAAATTTTTTAACTTGGACATAAAATCACATTGCACTTAAACTGTTTAGGGAATATTTTCACTGCGGACGTTTTTTTACATTGGACATTTTTAAGTAGATTCCATGAATCTACTTATTGCGGAGGGTGCGATGTTGGATTTTTCGGGAAATTTTTTCAAATGAGCACGTTTCTGGTCCCCTGAGTGAGAAAAAACCACCGTTGTTGTTTTTTTTTAAAATATATATATATATATTTTATATATATTTTTATATATATATATATATATATATATATATATATAAAATATATATATATATATATATAAAAAAACCGAAAAAATGGCCAAAAAATAAAAGATAAAACCTTTAGAGTTGGTCAACCTAAAGTTTTGGGGAAACAACAAAAACCAAAAAAAAAAAAAATAACTTAAAAAAAAATGTAAGTACGTGTAAAAAAACAGGGGGGGGAGAGTTCAGCTCAGGCAGGGCAACAGAAATGCATGAGCGAGGACAGCGTTTCGAGAGCGCCACGACCGGTTTCGTCGTTGTTACGACTCATCAGGGGGGCTTACCGAAGCTGCCTCTACTCAATGCTTTTCGCACACAGCAAGTCGTCGAAACGACACTGCTGACATGACGCGAGAAGCAAATGCTCCCGCGCCATCTACCATAGAAGCTGAACAAATCTCAGATGAAAAAAGCAAGACCAGAGAAAAAGATAAAACCGGACGGCTAGAGAAGCAAACGCGTTCTACAAACAGCCGCCGGCTCCCGAACGGGAAAAAAAAAGCGGGAGCATTTGCTTCTCGCGTCATGTCAGCAGTGTCGTTTCGACGACTTGCTGTGTGCGAAAAGCATTGAGTAGAGGCAGCTTCGAGTAAGCCCACCTGATGAGTCGTAACAACGACGAAACCGGTCGTGGCGCTCTCGAAACGCTGTCCTCGCTCATGCATTTCTGTTGCACCTGCCTGAGCTGAACTCTCTCCCCCCTGTGTTTTTTACACGTACTTACATTATTTTTTAATGTTATTTTTTTCTTTTTTTGGGTTTGTTGTTTCTCCAAACTTTAGAGTCTGACCAACTCTAAAGGTATTCATCATTATATATATATATATATATATATATATATATATATATATATATATATATATATATATATATATATATATATATATATATATATATATATATATATATATATATATATATATATATATATATATATATAAAATATATATATATATATATATTATATATATATATATATTTTATATATATATATATATATATATATATATATATATATATATATATATATATATATATATATAATATATCTTATATGTATGTTTCAGCCAGTTTTACCGTTTTTATGTCCCACGATCCTCGTAATTTTTTGGGTTTTTATTTTTGAAATTTGTCTCAACTATTCGTTGGGTTTAATTCTTTGGGTGAGTTCGAAGATGGTGTAAATCTGACAGTTAGTTTTCGCGTTATGGCCGTGTTTGAGTCGTAAAATGTGTTTTTGAGGTTTATTTTTAGGAGTGTTTGTTTTGAGTATTTTTTTTGGGAAAATTTATGTTAGCCGTTTTGTTACGCAACTTTTTTACTCGAGTCATTTTTTCGTGTTTTGCGTTGTAAGAGAGTTATAGTGATGTTTTTTCGGGTTTTTTGGCAGTGTTTTCATATGAAGAAATTGTTTTTTTGGTTCAAAAATTTTAGTATATATCGTGGAGGATATTTTTAGTTCATATGCTCCATTCCTTGAATTTTCCTTGTGTTTTTACGTGTTTTACGAGCTATTTAGTTTCTTATGGGATTTTACATGTGAAAGACAAGGATAAAGTATTGGTATAATTGCTCGTTCTTTGTTTTACACGCGCACTGTTGCTTAGGTACGTTATTTATTTATTTTCTTGTTTGATCAGCTGCTCTTATTCAGATTTATTTCTCATTATAGCGTTACAAAGATTACACATTTTTCTATCTTGGTACTATAATCTTTTTCTTAGGTGCATTTTCATTTGAATGTTGAACAGCTGATAAAAAAAAAATTGAATAATTCAAAGAAAATCATAACATAACCTATTTATTTATTTATTTATTTTTTTTTTTTTTTGCTTGTTTTATGGCTTATACTCCAGTCAAGGAGCCTACAGCCAACTATAGACTAATGTCAGTGTGTGAATGTTTGTTTAATGTCAGAAGACAACAGGGGACTTGAAACATCCATGCTCAAAGCACTCAGATTTCCACTGTAATCTTTGCCGTGGACCCACTTTTAAGGAGACCGAGCGACAAGACGAGTGAAAAATATTTATTAAAATTTGTGAAAAACTTTTATAACCTAGCTTTTATTTCTCACTTCCATTGAAAAGATTACACAATTCTCTATTGGTAATATATTCTTTTTCACAATAGTATTTGGATTTTGAGCAGCAGCTGATAAAATAAAAAAGAATTTAACGAAAATTATAACCTATATTTAAATTTGTAAAAAAATGATTTAACCAAGCATGGAATCTACTTCGTCTTACCGGCCTGCCGGGAGGCATTTTTTTATTGGACTTGCATGGGGTTGGAAGGGTCTAAGGTATTTTTTTTTTTTCTTTTTTCATTTTTTTTAAAAAAAGGAAAGGACTTGGTGAGCTAAGAACAAAGGTGCGTTTTGATATTATTTTCCTAAAAGTTCCATTTTCGGAGATACATTCTAGTAAAGTTGAAAAATATTGTGTGTTGTGACGTCACAACGCGAAATTAATTCCCATCTAAACAATCTATTTTAAATTAAAGTTTTCATGATTATCTAACGGGATACATAAGTAAACATTGTATAAGGATCTACAAAAGCGCAAGACAATCAATTTAGGTGGATGGAAACATTGATTTTCATGAGAAAGAATAACATTTAAAACATAATTTCCCCCTTTATTCCAGCTTAAAAACAAAAATGAGTTTTTGTGAGAAGTATCGTTCTGCATCTATTCTCTTCATTTGCTTACTAAAAAACGTCAATATTCAACGTTGATCTCCTTGCAACGTACTGCTTCATTCCACTTTTTTAAAGATATTTGTGTAGGTGCTAAATGAGCAAGCATGAAATTAGTCAGAAAGCTTTAGAATGACGTCAAGTGTTTTTTTTTTTTTTTCTCTTCCTGATGATTGACCCAACGTGCGTCGTGGTGGTGGTACGCATCGATATCGACAAACACGAAACAAATGCAGGGAACGAAATCGATGCTGTTCGTTCTCCAAGGAAAAAGAATGTCTCTGGGTGGGCAACTTTTTATGATCGCACGCATAGATGACTTTTGGAACCTCACTTTTTACGACCTTTCTCCCATCGACCCGAAGGTGCTGCGGGTCTCCGGCTAATTAGTTCTCGGTAGTAGGATACATCCAAAAATAACGGTTGGAATACAAATATTCACTTCTACAAAATCGAGCAAAATCGAGTCATAGAAAATGAAACATATAAATTATTATCAATGACACACGTTATATATACTTACTTACAGTCGGCACAAAAAGATCACTCCTTAGATTTTTGTTTAGATAGACCACCTGCAATGCTTGAATTCGAATCCATAGAGTTAACTATTAAGTATTACAGGTAGCCTAACCTACTTTCATGCAGGAGTCGTCAGACATTCATTTCTTCCCTGCTTTACACAGTAAAGAGACCGCGCACCGCACTAGCGATATTAGACGATCCCTAAAGTTCACTAAAAAGAACTTCACAATTAATATAAGAATTTAGGCGCAAATTGAGTTGAGGTATATATGGTTTTTTCGGGATCGAGATATCGAATTCCAAACGTTTATATCGATCCGCTTTCAAAAATGCGAGATACCTCTTCAAGTTTTTGGATTTTAAAAATAGTTTGGGCGCCAAATACTTGGAAGAAAGTGCGTCACGAAGTTTAAAATGATTATCTCGGATCCACTTTAGTAGCGAAGAGTGCAATCCAGTGGCGGCGCGTGCAACCCGGCAACCATGTTTTCGCCATCTGAACCTATGCAAAAATATGGATTTCTCGGGGATTCAGTGAGCCCCCCCCAGACAGTGGCGGATCCAGACAATTTTTCTTAGGGGTGGGGGGGGGGGCACGCCTGTAAAATTTTGAGATTTGAAGCGTCGCGTCGGTGGAAGAAATTTCGAGCTATTTTCTATTGAAAAAAGGCAACATTTGAGGCTTCTGGGGAGGACGCGCCCCCGTACCCCCCGTGGATCCGCCACTGCCCCCTGAATATCGGTTATTTTACGTAGGTTTAAATGGAAAGAACCTGTTGTCGCCACAAAACACGAGCCGCCACTAATGAAATCTATAGTCACGTATCATTTTGTCAGTTTAAACGCATGAAATAGATCGAACAATTGGGTTTTCGGTGAACATTCTGACACTCGACCTTTTCTATTGGTTTAAATGGACCAATTTCTGAGTTACCAGATTGCATGCTTCGCCTCTGATCTACTTCCGCGGAAATATTTGATAGAGTCAAACCCTGATTGCCGTCAATCCGTCATCGGCAAAATATTGTGCGTACGTTCTCAACTTGTGATGTCGTTGCATGGCCCTATTGGATCGTACATTATTCCGACCTGGAATTTTAAATTCTAGATAGAGTGCAGTCGATGATAAAGGGGAAAGGTAAAATTGCACCGGGGCATAGTTGCTGAACTTTAAACCCTTAAATCGTGGTGCGCTCAAACAATGGACGCGGCTGGTGGAAGGCAGGCTGCTAAACCTATACTGAAAGAATTTTGATCGGACGCAGCACTCTCAACGATGCCATTGAACAGCTTCTGAGCAATTATTGAATTTTTTTTTATGTTAATTATTTTTTGCATAGAAGGAACAAACTACAAACGGAATCGATAGGAATGAATTCCTTTCTGCAATAAAGCTGTCCACATGAACACTGTCCACTCAACACTCACGGAGTGTTAAATTTCCATCAAAAATCTAACACTTAATTCAATTTAACACTAAACTGAGTGTTAGTAAGTGTTGATGTCACATATTAGCACAGAATAATACAATTAGAACGGAAACTCTGTCGGATTTTGAAGCAAAGTCATTTCGCGTCCGCCATGTTGGGGTATAGGATGTTTACATCTGGATTCGCGCGCGAAAAAAAAATAGGACATGATTCTCGAAATTTTTATTCTGAAATGCCATTAGAATAAAAGTGAGGCCGGAAAATTACGATTTCTTTCCAGAATTTACAGAAATAAATGAGTTTCAACACAAATCACACTCGTCCGCCTTGTTGGAATATAGGACCACAGCGCAGCGTTGCCTATTGGTGCCGTTAAATTCCAAACTTGCTTCCATTGGCTCTCATGGGAGTTTCCGTTCTGATTGTATTATTCTGTGATATTAGCTCTCGCATGAGTGTAAGATTTTTTTTTTAACAGCGCGCTGATGTCGCCGTTTTCTGTGACTAGTTAAAATTCTAGACCTGGCGGTCGATTGGACTGGATTCTGGAAACTTGAAACAGAGTTGCCAAAGAACTAATTTGATGATTCATTGATAAGGTCTCATGTTTTTTAATGATTCTAAGATCGGAGATGTGAATTGCGCATAGATTGCATGGTAAAAAATTTATAGCAGGGGCTACCAGAATTACATTCATAACTAAAAGGTAGAAGTAATTCCGGCATTTGTAAAATATCTTGTTATAACGAAGGAATGTAGAAATCACCTGAATTCTAGTATAGGGTACCAGAGTTACAATTAAATATTACGCACAGAGGTAATTAATTCTGGCATCCCCAAAAATATATGTTTTCTTCGAGCGAAGGCTTTTATCCACGGCTAAGGCCAGGCTCTTGGGGGGGGGAGGGGGGCTAAGGATCTATACTTTTTTTCGGGGGAGGCTGCAGGTCTTCTCTCCCTTTCTGCTCTTTTTTCTTCATTTTTCTTTCATCATCCCTTTCCCCCTTGTTCTGACATTTCAGAGGGAGCTGAAGCCCTACCAGCGTCTCGGTAGATACGGTCATACTCCCGTTCACATTTTCAGGGATTTCAAAAGTGCAGTGTTGCCTTTTTTCGGATAGTTATCCGATTATTACTATTTGACTAAGTTTAAGTTAGTATTTTGACAAGTGTAATGGGGCTATTGCACACTTTTGCTAAAAGCGATTTAATAGTCGCTTATGGCGTGAAAACCTCAAAAAATAACGATGACGGCACTAAAAACTTCCAAAATCCACTCCTAAACACAATAAACGCAGTTATTTGCGCGAGCGTAATGGTGGCCGAAGGCACTAACAATGGGAGATTCCTATCTTAATTTCGTCACTCTTTCTATGTTGACAAGGATGATTCACAGAGTTATTAGTCATCAGAGTGATGATCCACATCCGATGTATGGTGCCGCAACATCTAATGACACCGGTATCAAATGAAAGTAGTCTCTTATTGGTCACTTCTTGATGGAGTTTCAGAATTGTCAGATGGGAATCTCCCATTGTTAGTGCCTTCGGACACCATAACGCTCGCGCAAATAACTGCGTTTATTGAGTTTGGGAGTGGATTTCAGAAGTTTTTAGTGCCGCCATCGTCATTTTTTGAGGTTTTAACGCCGTAATCGACTATTAAATCGCTTATAGCAAAAGTGTGCAATAGCCCCGTTTGATTCTATGTAAAACAATCAATTCGACAGTGAAACGCTGCTTCACCGCAACAATCGATTGTTGAACATAGATTCTAATGGAGGGCAAACATTGTTGCCAAATTGCGAGAGCTGCCCGCCCTGAGACCGCTCCTCCAGGTAGTGCAACTTAAGTGCTCGTGCATCCTATTGTATCCTCACGGCTCATGGTCGGATTTAATTCTTCTTCCGGGGCCGATGACTGACACATCTAATTATTATTGTAAGTAGAAGAGCATATCAAGACTTATGAAGGAGTAAAACAAGAACGCTGAAACACCCATTATTCAATAAGTGCTCAATTTTTGACAGGAAATTGTTTCTCTCCTCACCCCCCCCCCCCCCCCCCCCCCACCACCACCACCACCACAACACCGCTCTTCACTGGACGCTAAAATGGGAGGGACAAAGTTCATGTAACGTCACCGGGGTAGGCAGCGGATAGCGAAGATCGGTCGACCTGCGCTAATAATCTTGTATGTTATATGCAGTGTTGCCGGATTTTCTTATATTAATGACAAATTTTTACACTACGTTACTTAAATGGGGGGGCGGAGGGAACCAGTGTTGCCAGATCGAGGGTAAAAAGCCGTATCGTCCCCCATATAAATCAATGTAAAACGTACGGCTTTTTCACCCCAATCTGGCAACACTGGAGGGAACGGATAATTAACTATCCGAAAAATGGCAACAATGGTTGTATATGCACAGGAACCTTTCCTACTTACAATTCACGTCACTTAGGTTATGCCTCTATGGTGTATACCTCTCGTATGTGAGGAGCAAGAACTATTATGAGCGAAAGGGGGGCGGGGGCATCGAAACAACCACATCAACAATAACATGTGAGTGACAGGTAACGCTTATTAGCCGTGTCATCTCTCGTACTCCTCCCCACCCCCACCTCTCCCCCACCCCCACCTCTCCCCCCACCCCCACCTCTCCCCCCAACCCCACCTCTCCCCCCACCCCCACCTCTCCCCCCACCCCCACCTCTCCCCCCACCCCCACCATCTCCGGCCAACTCTTTCTCTTAACATAGCTGCTCGCTCTTAAACAATCGTTGTTATAACCTCCGCGACTTCATGCGTGTTTTGTTGTCATTTACTCATTGGCGGATTTCAGAAATCTCTCTTTCACTCTCTTCTCCCTTTAGAACGCGTGTGTTAGAAAAGGACAGATTAGGGGCGGTCACGTGATTTTCGCCCCCTCTCCTCTTCTATCCTTTGCTAACACATGCGTTCAAAATGACCAGAGAGAGAGAGAAAAGGACGATTTTCTGGATCCGCCAATGCACTTACTGTGGTTCAGACAAGAGTAAGTACTTATGCCTACCCACATACTGTGAGAGTTGCGCCATTTAACTGACAAATTTTCAAGGTCGATTTCTTAGATAAAAATAAAACTTTTTTCCAACGTACTGCATGACTGCAATACCGCGGTCAGAAATTAAAAAATAAATTAAAAAAAAAAAAAAATTAATCATGGTTTTCGACATTTAAGCTTACTTAATTTAAAATTTTCCAGTGACATTTCTAGGTTTAAATAGCATGGTAACAGTGTTTTCTGTGATTAAAATTGGTCTTGAAAGTTTATAATTGAGAACAGTGGCCTAGCGTGCAATTTGGCAACGTTGCAGTTCGTCCATTTAAACTTATGAAAAAGATCGAAGCATTGGGTGTTCGGTGAACACCTTCGCATTCGACCCTTTACATGGGTTTAAATGGAATTAGTACCACGCTGCCAAATTGCACGCTACGCCACTGATTGAGAAATTGACGAGTTTGTTACTTTCTAATTTTCTGATGTATATTTCTCATCCAATTTGGGTAATTATGTTTAGAAATATCTATGCTCTATATTATGACAGAAAAAAAACACCAACTCCCCGGAACTTCCTCCCGCCTGCACAGGGGCGCCAAATTTTCTACACTCTCTCTACAGAAGCCAAATGCGTAAACCTGGGAAATCCGGCTCTGGAGTCTACAATACTACACTCTATGATGGACACGGACTATTTTATACAAATCACGAGCAGTGGCGGCTCGTTCAATGTGGCAACAGCGGGTTCTCTCTATTTGAACCTACGTAAAATAATCGATCTTCAAGGATTCACTGAATTCCTGAGAAATCGATCCTTTCGCATAGCTTCAAATGGCAAAAAACAAGGTTGCCAAATGGTATGAGCCGCCGCTGATTGCGAGTGCATCTGTTAGTCTCGGTAATCTTCCAGATAACTCAAAAGCGGTAGGTACGTATTCAAACTCGATCAAGGGGAAACAAATTCGATCGAAGCAGCTAGAAGAATTAAAGGACTCGCTAGCGTTGGAAAGAGGAGAAATTTCGAGGAAAATGGAAATACAAAGACAAAGATACGTGAGCAGAATGGGATTATGAGTGTAATCACTCACGCTAAATTAATAAATGTATTTTTTCCCGAAACGAATCGGAGAGCAGGGAAGAGGGGGTGGGAGTTACAGAAAGTTCCTTTCGGGAACGCGGGAGGCGCTTCCGTCAACTTGCGCTGGGGTGGATAATAAAAACATTCCCAAAACTCAACGTGAGCAGGGAAACAAGCACATTTTATCATTCCTCGACGTCAAAGTCTATTATAGGTCGACATTTCCTACTCAAGGAACATTCCTTTCAGGTTTCCACCTCCTCCTCGACAAAAGCTTCTCGTAAAGCTGACATCTCGAAATTGTAAGATTTTAACCTCTACGCTTCCATTGTCTGAGAACAAAGGGGAGAGGGCTAGGATAGTGTGGAGACCGAGATAAGAATAAATATGATTTTCACGAGCGGAAAAGGTTTCATCGAACATTGGAGATTAGAAATCCGTGAAACGAACTGAGAAGATTTTGATTTTAGTGCGTACGGCGACTAAAAACATTCATTAAGAAGTCAGTGCCGGCAGCGGCTCTTACTACTTGGCAACCATGTCTTTTACCTTTTGAACCAATGCAAAAATATCGATTTCTCAGGAATTCAGTGAATCCCCTGAAGTTGGATTATTTTACGTAGGTTTAAACGGAGAGAATACGTTCCTGCTATATTTCACGAGCCGCCACTGCATGGTGGGAATAACAAGAGAATAATGTGAATAGTTTTACTCATAGTTATTCATCATTATTCAAAAGTTAATTTTTGCGCAACACTGCCCCGAACGATGGGTTACGTTTGCAAAACAATGATTTGCCCATAGCCTTCAATTAGAGGCATAGGCAAAATCAACACCTCGTAGTAGGTGCGAGTATCAACTACCCTTGAAATATCGTTAATTATTTGTTTTCGAAGGAAAAATGAACTTACGAGCAAACCTGTTCATCACGCAGGCATGATATCCTTACGCCAATATGGCAATGGGCTCTCAAAACTTCTCCTTTCCTCTTCTAGGGCATCTTAAATGTTATTTCAAATAGAAAAATATACTTAAGAGCAGATCTGTTCTGTGAGGGACCCCCTTGACAATTTTCGGACCCCGAACCCCCCCCCCCCCTCGAAAAATTCCTGGCTACGCCACTGGGTCTCCGAGATACACTTAAGTTAAGTTGCCAAAAAGCGTGAGTGTTGTGACGTCACAACACGGAATTTATTTTTGAAACAATGTAAATGGGGCAGTTGCAAGGGTCTGAAATTGGGTGTTTTTTGTAGAGAAAATAAATGTACTTGATGAGCTGAGAACGATGGTGACTTTGGTTTTTTCCAAAGTGACCCGGTTTTGGAGATACACACATGTAAAGTTGTAAAAAATCGCGTGCGTAGTGACGTCACTACGCGGAATCCCCATTTAATACAATGTATTTTGGGCCAAAATCTTATCTCCGGTACAGTGGGACTCAATTAGAAACGAAAGGCATCTTTGTTCTCAGCTCATCAAGTACTTTCATTTACTTCATAAAAATCATAACATTTCGGACCCTTGCAACTGCCCCATTGCATAGGCGGAAATAGTCCTCCCCTCCCAGAAAATGATGAAAACATAAAACATTGCCATTTGGCCATGTGATTTAAAATTCAAGGAGCAAAAACAGTGATCCCCCCCCCAAATTTGCCTGGATAGTAAGAGAAAAGGGGGCATCAATGATCTTGTTGATCAGAGTTATCAGGGATCAAACACATGAGAAGCAAAAAAAAAAATTCATAGGATTTTTGCCTACTCAGCCCCCCCCCCCCCCCGCGGAAAAAAATCCAAGGGCTATAGTTTAGTATAAGGGCCGCTATCCCCTACTCAACCATTACTCCTGTGAAGTTAGTTTAGATAAGGTTAGGCTATGATAGATCAGAAAGTACAGCGGCCCACACTGGACGAAAACGTCCTTGTGCCCGGACATGGCTGGTTTCGCGCTCCTATCTTTGTTTTTTCGAGTTGTTTTGGCTATTTTTCTTTAAAACCGACATACTTTTAACTTATTTTCATTTTTATTTTATTTTATTTTTTTTTATTTATTTATTTTATTTTTTTTTATTTTTTTTTTATTTTTTTTAATTTTTTTTATTTTTTTCAATTTTTTGTGTGTGTTCACCCTATATAATGTGTTTTCCGACTGTAGAAACAGTCGCATTTTTATTTTCAGTAATGTATTTCGTGTCCGACCCTCACCCATTGACTCGCTCCAATGTGCGCCGCGTCGTGCTGTTACACGATTATTTCTCGTATCCGCAGTTTTCCGCAGCTAAAAATCATTGAGGTGGTTTTTCCAAGTTGTAATAAACACTACTAGCTCAAAGTTCACATTAAATACGATTAAATAGCCTGTTGAAACTGTATTTTAATTTTTTTAAACCTTCAAATGTTAAATTTGTACAAAAACCATCACTTCATACATCTATATTTGCATGATTTTAAAAAACTATAGGTCGAAAATTATCTCCATGCAATGGTAAAAATGACTATTGTATCGGCGTTTGTTGAAAAAAAGATTAACACATCTTTTTAAGGCGATATAAAACACGAAATTTTAGCGTCAAAATTTCAAACCGCACCAAGAACCCGTTATTCGACAATGTCGAGGTAAAGTGCTGGCTCGAGGAAAAAAAAACAATGTCAGAAAAGTTACATTTGGGTTCTAAAGTACTACTTTTTGTCAAAAAGTTGAGGTTTTCTGCAGATTGACTTGACCCCCCATGTCCGAGCATAAGGGCATTTTCGTCCAGTGTGGCGGCCCTTATACTAAACTATTTCCAATCCAAGTTCCATCTTTGATAATTTGTTACAAAAATTGCATGTCCGGAACTTAAAACTTACAATTAGATAGAAACCACGGGTGCCCGGATGTCCTCATTCGAAGCTCACCAAGTACTTTCTTTCATTTGCTCCATAAAAAACATCAAAATTCAGACCCTTGCTACTGCCCGCCCCCCTTGAGAACCGTCAAGCGACCGTTACGCCAGAGCTACCGCTACGCCATTTTATATTTATTTAATTGCATTTTTCAATTCATCGATGATTCCACCGGCTGAGGAAAGAATACGAAATTCAGTTCAGTTCATGAATGGAACACATGGAAAACACTATGATCTGTGTTCTTTTCTCAACCGGTGGAGTCTACATTGACTTTCAAAAACTTGCGGTTTCTTTTTTTTTTTTTTTTTTTCAACGGTGAGTCCACCAATTGAGAAAACATCACAAAACAGATTATTACTGTGCATTACAGTCATGGACTAAACTGAACTGTGTAATCTTTTCGCTACCGTGGTGGAATCATCGGTGAGTTGAAAACGCATATGAACAAACACGAACTAAAGCGAAATGGCAACTCTGCGGGACAGGATGATTCTGAGCAAAGAAATAATTAGGAAGAGAAGAAAATTAACTCAAACTTTCCATGAACTTACCTAGGTAGGTAAACAAACATTCCAACGTTGATTCTGAATTAATCCAAATTACGTGTTTGATTCAGCTGTGTGACACAAACACACACTCACTCCGCGATTCCGGGAAACACGTAACTATATAGACAAAGAAAACAAAGCGAAAGCTCGACAAATAAAATCACTAGCTAAAAGCAATACATAGTAACACGGCTGAGAATTAACATGTTTAAATTAGGTGCATTTTTAAAGGGCTACAAATTATTTTAACACCAATCATACCTCAAGAGCGTGAAGACACTGCAAACGCTTAAGCCTCGAACGCGCGACTGACTTGTGTGTTGACAAGTGTAGAAGAATAAGAGGTTATAGTTGTATCGGTTTGTGTTTCGTCGGTAACCAATGTTTATCAAATCGCGCCGAAATGAAAAGTGGAGACAGCCTTCTCAGAGTTGGAGCGGCGGTGTGGGCGCGGGGAGAAAGGTAGCGAGTACTCCGGCAGATTCGCTTACCAGCGAAAAATACAAGATAAGAGTCCAAGTTGCCGCAGCTGTGGAGCGGCATCGGCACTGCGTAAAAAAGAGTAAGAGTAAACAAGAGTCCCTACGAGGTGTTAGAAGAATGTGGCAATAACTGAATTATTAGATTATAATCAGTTGCGTAGCGCGCGATTTGGCAACGTTGCATTGGTCCATTTAAACCTATGTAAAAAGGTCGATTGCGAAGGTCTTCACCGAACACCCAATAGTTCGATCTTTTCCATGGGTTTAAATGTACGAATTGCAATGTTGCCAAATCGCACGAAAGGGCGACCTCGAGGGTGTTCTCCGCACACCCTAGAATTCTGATTTTTTTCGTGGGTTTCATTGAGGAGGGGAGGGACCGCGGACAGCGGTAACAGCTTTCTGTATTCAGCGGCGGGTCTCCTAAAGTTGTCGCTTTACATTGCAAAAACCAAATAATTCCTGCCGATTTAGGGAGCATCCGAGTTGGCCCAAAAAGTCCGAGTTGGCCCAAATTGCCAAATCCGAGTTGGCCCACGGCTTAAAAAACACACGTCCGAGTTGGCCCAAGCCGAAAACAATAGAAGAAATAAAAATATTTTTAAATGTTGTAATTTGGCAACGTCGCTTACCTCTATGATAGGATATGGGGCTGTTTAAAGCCCGTCGCGTCAAAAAATTGATATCACACCGAAAAATATACACTAAAAAATAGCTAATGCACTTTTTTCTTAGAAATTGGTAAAAATTTACCGGAAACTTTTCTAATGAAAGCAAGGCAATATTGATTTGACGTGTACTCCTCCACACCTTCAATTAGGAACTCTTCCTTCTTCGTCTGTCGTTTGGTTGCAGAATGAGGTATTTTGGTGGCAAGTTTAATGGAGGTATCAGCCTGTATTTTTAGAGGAGTTTTGATGAAACAAAAAATATTTGGATGAGCATCACTGAACTTGGCATTTAATTTGGCATGGAAAGATTCACAACCGTTCGTTGTCCGATACTCCGATCTTCATAAGGTGAATGAGAAGCAATCAGGCTGAATGTACGTTTTCAACACATAATAAAAAAAATTATCTAGAGGTACAGATCCTAAGCGTTTTATTGACATAAAATCCTTGCAAAAACAATCCTCAACTTCAGATGGTGGGAGAAGCGGTAAACCAAAAAAATACCTCAGAACGGAGCTAATTTCTGAATCTTGTAATTTAAATTCGGTTGACAAACCCTGATTTTCCTCGTTCGTAAAACGCCACGTTGCCAAGTGCTCTATTTTTTATTTATTTTTGTTGTCTCTTGGGCCAACTCGGAAACACTGTTTTTCCAGACAGGGGCCAACTCGGTATATGCGGCGAAAAAACGGCTTGGTCCAACTCGGACTTTTTGGGCCAACTCGGAATCACCCCCGATTTACACCTCCACGCCCCCCCCCCCGCACTGTAGGGGAGGGGTCCTTCGCTCCCGGCAGGATTTCGAGGGGGGCGGACAAATGCAGAAAACCCGACGAACAGGTCTACATGTCTGTGATTATTAACCCCCCCCCCCCCCAGGAAAATCTGAAATGGCGCTCCTGCTGATTAATCCACCAGAAGGCGTCATAATCACAACCCCACCCCACCAATCACCTTACCAAAAACGCAGATCCGCCCCTAGCACTGGCTCACTTCTGTTGTCCACGTCCTCTCCATTTCCAAGACTTTCGATTATTAAAGTAAGTAAGGAAACATGTGTATAGAGGAGGAATAAGATTGGTAGCTGGAGTGGATGGGGAGAGACGTTAAGGGGGGGGGGATAAGCAAAATATCCGCACGTTCCCGCGGAATTAAGTCGTTTGGAGTTGAATAAATTTCCGTTTTCCGTCCAAGATTCCGCGGGACTCGCGAGCGATCTGGCGCGTGCCGGCCGGTTTCGGGCACCGACCGGAAGGAAGTGCCGTGCCAGAGGAAAAGAGGACCCCTGTCCCACGACCAAGTTCTGATCCTGGGTTTCCCGATCCGACCGATCCGGCCGTACCTGGGCACCACATCCGCAGAGCAACCCCCCCCCCCCCCACTATTATCGTAATGCTCCCGGACACCCTCAACCCCGACTTATTTAACTCTACCCCTTTCCCTCAACACGATGGCTCGTGACTACTTTACTAACCGTAAGCTGGGCAGCTGGCGATAGACAGACACACGCATAAGTACAGGATTTGGGATAAACTTTATTTTCTAGGAGTGCCGACTATGGCTGGGGTTGGAGCGGCTCATTTGAATCCCAAACTGTGGCGTATAGGAAATACACATAGTAAGTAGCACCGTTGCGTTTAGCTCGTTAAATCCAATGAAATCCAATGAAATAGGTCGAACTATTTGGTACTCACAATCAGATAAAACTATCGAATACGATCTTTTACAACCGTTTTATTGATCAAAAGGCAATATTGCTAAACGGCTTTTCATCTCGTACATCAAAGCGAAAATCGTTGAGATGAGAAATCTCCTGCTTTCTTCTCACTCTCTCTCTCTCTCCTCTCTCTCTCTCTCTCTCTCCTCTCTCTCCTCTCTCTCTCTCTCTCCTCTCTCTCTCCCCCCTCTCCCCCCTCTCTCCTCTCTCTCTCCCTCCTCCTCTCTCCCTCTCTCCTCTCCTCTCCTCCCTCTCTCTCCTCTCTCTCTCTCCTCTCTCTCTCTCCCTCTCTCTCTCTCTCTCTCTCTCTCTCTCTCTCTCTCTCTCTCTCTCTCTCTCTCTCTCTCTCTCTCTCTCTCTCTCTCTCTCTCTCTCCCTCTTCTACCTCTCCCCCCCTCACCTCATGTCTACAGGATCTCTTTGGAAGGGGCGCATGCACCGTGAACTATCTTCAATGATGATTCACACCGAACCATCGCGCCGATCAATGCAATAGACCTGTTTAGTGTTTAGTGATGACGTCACGATAACAGTTGGATCCAAACAAATGCTCCATCTCGCTCACGCACTCTGGCAGATTTTTACCCATAAGAAAAATCAGATCCAAATTTTCGAAAGCAAATTTATGATAGTAAACGAACAGTTTTCTCACATTTTATTGCACCATTAGATTCCTCGTACCTGAAAGTATCTTTTCACTCCGACATAATGGGGCAGTTGCAAGGGTCTGAAATGTTGTGTTTTATATAAAGGGAATGATAGTACTTGATGAGCTGAAGACAGTGGTGCCTTTGGTTTTTTCACAAGTGTCACGGTCTTGGAGATACAAACGTACACGTTTAACGTTGTAAAAAATCGTGAGTGTAGTGACGTCACTACGCGGAATTCCCATTTAAATCAATGTATTTTGGGTCAAAATCTTATCTCCGGAACAATAGGACTTAATTAGAAACCAAAGATATCTTCATTCTCAGCTCATCAAGTACTTTAATTTTCTTTATAAAAAACACAACATTTTAAACCCTTGCTACTGCCCCATTCATGAAAGATCACAAGTGAATTTGCAATTACAATTACATCGAAAGATGTCCCATGTTTTGTCTTTGTCTCACCCAATGTTTCTTATGGGCGTATCATCGTTATGACACTCAAATGTCCTGACCTATCTTCGTATCAAAACTTGCTCGAGACGTAACATGTGGTGTGGTGGTGCCGATGAGCCCATATCCTAGGATTTTATGTGCACCGAAGAAACTGTGAGTGAGACAAGAACAAAACCAAAAAATTGAATTTTCTTTCTTCGATATATCTGTGATTGTAAAGTAATGCGTGATGTTTCGAAAATGTTTTTGAGCTGTGATTATACGTCAAGGCACGTGGAATCCAATAGTGTAATAACATCCGACAATGATGACATCTAGTCAATCTGACATCTAGTGGTGAGAGAAATTGTTGTTTACTAGCACGAATTTGCATTTGAAAATTTGGATCCAGTTTTCTATGGGAAAAAACCCATACGAGAGCGAGTGAAATGGAGCATTCATTTGGATCCAATTTTTTTCATGGCGTTGCATTAAACAGGTCTATTTCTAAAATGATCGTAAACGTCTTGAGCTTAACCTACATTTTAACATTTGCGAGGTCTCATGGCCTTACCTCACCGGGGCCAGTCGCGGCGCGGATGCGCGTGCGCGAATAATGAAGCGAAGGGACGGGACGCGGCGCCTCTGCAAGGAATGGGGATCATCAGGAGCGCGGGTGAAATATTCAAGACGCGCTCAGACGATTTGTTTAAACCGGAAACAGCAGCCGTTCGTCTCTCCTTTGACTTTTTCGAAGCGCCAACACCTGGTCTCCTGGTCTGGTCTTACAATTAAAGGAAGCGCTGAAATGTGGGTCAGAAAATGGCCTATTAGCTGAGCCGCCTTGACTCTTGATGGTCTTCCGGCATTGTGGTGTCCGGTGGGGGTGGGGGTGGCCGGACGGTATTCAATTCAATGAGGATATCATGAAGAGATAAAACCACTTACAACGTACAGTATGTTTCAGAAACTTCCAACCGTGCATGCCTCGAGCTCGATAGTTAAGAACGAAAATATGAATTTTGAAATAAGGTAGGTGACCCAAAGGTGGCCCGGGCTCTTAAGATGGCCCACCCCAGCTTATTTCAGTTAGTTACACGAATTGACGGTAGATGGCGATAGTACTGAGTAGCAGGATGCTATCACTTCCTTCAATCCATAAATCAAGAGCATCGGGCGATTCAGTCGGCGCGGAACAGTGCAACGTCCATTTTCGCAGGTCTTCAGCTGATTTTCACTGAAGTAAACAATCGTAAAAGCTAAGCCCCTAAATTGATTCCACCTTTAACTTTCAATTCATCATAATCATTATAATTTCTGGTGTAACTAGGGTCTAGATTCCGTTTTTGAACGATAAAATAGCATTTGAATACTTATGAATGAAATTTGAAAGGAGGTGTCCACCTTTAGGTATATCAAAAATATTAGGGGTGGCCACCTTAGGTGCATGTTTTGCGCGATGTCAAAACTCTACTTTTTTTCAAACGCAAAAAAAACCTCAAAAACAAGCAAATTTAAAAAAAATGAAATTAACATATGATAGCCAACTGTCTGAATAGTAAATTGACATATTTAGTTTTTTTTTTTTTTTTATCTCTCATGACTTATACGTGCATATTGGCCCCAAGCATAGGTATGGCCACCTTTGGGTCACTTACCTTAATCGGAAAAATGAGGAGGGGGGGGTTAATGAGTTATTTGTAAAGGACATCGCGCTTTGCTTATGGGAACTGGCTCCCAGTCAAATTTTTTGAAATTGAAATATGTTGTGTAAAAGCGTCTCTTGAGAGAAAGCTCTCAAGGGGCGGGGAAAAAAATAATGACAGGATTTCGAGATATTCGCGTCTAAAGTTGGGAACTGTTTGCCCGGTGCTAGGTTTTTTATACGTCTAACTAAATAAGAGATTTTGCTGGATGAATAGCCAAAGATTTGGTTGGCTGAACCAAATACTTTTGCTGACTCATTTTTCTACGAAAGTTTACTGACAGCGCTGCCGATGTGTTTTTTCTGTTTTGTCTCTGTGAAGTGTCAGGAAATTTCGTATCATCGCTATATTGGTACAGAACACGGACATTGGGGCTTTCGATCTATATCCTAAAATTCCCGTCATCATAGACCGTTACAAATATCTTCGGTGCTTTTCCTATAAGAGACGCTAGTCAATTTAATAATCCAAAATCTCCTTTAGTTATTTAATTTTTCAAAGGAAAGCTTATGCGTGAATGAATATTGTTGATTTTTTTCTCCTAATTTGGGATACTTAAAGTGTTGAAAATCTCGCAATCAAAATTTCTTGAAGATCAGTTCGTTGGTACACCATTGATTTTGATTTTGAAACGTTAGATTGACTTATACTCCTCTTCGTAAAAACACAAACGATATCACCTTTTTTTTCTTATTTTCCGTTCAAAGTTGATTCAAAATTGCATCTAATACTGTCTGAATGTTCTACATTTTCGGTAGGAGGGCCCCCAGATCTTTCGTTAGTGAGGGGGATTTTTTTTTCTTTCATTCTTCACTCTTCAGTACATTCACTCATGGTTCTGGCTGAAAAAGCAATCACTGTTGCAGCAGACGTGCAGACAGTGAGTTTAACTCAATTTCGTACAGGATTCAAAAATTGACATCAGCGGCGTCCTGTGCAATCGGGCAACACAGCATTTCGTCCATTTGATCCCATGTAAAATATCGATTCAATGGAATGCTCTGGGCACCCCCAATGTTTCGACCCTTTTCATGGGTTCCAATGTTCTAAATACAACGTCGCCAGATTGCACGCGACGCCACCCACTAATTGTCACCCGTTCCTCAGTCACAGCTATTGACCAGGGTGATATAAAGGAAACACTCCGTATTACAATTAAATAGCGCCAGTTTAGCCAAAAATGGGGGGACGATCGTGGGCTGGGGTTGGGGGGCAGCAAGTCTCGTTTACTATTGAGTGACAATACCAGCTGACTCTTCGGCTTAAACTATGTCGCGTCGCAGCAATTTGCATGTATTTGAGTTGCCCCGCGTTCCGCTATAGTTGAGAATGAGAAACCCCTTTTAATCGCGTATTTCAAGCCAAACTATACATATATACCATAGTCACTGCTGATCTGATCACAAGAGCAGGGAATGCCATCTGATCATCATACTCTTTTTATTCTCATTCTTCTGTACAGCGTTCTCCCTCCGTCGAGTCCCTCTTTCGTTCCTTAGAAATTGATAAGTGGCCTCAGTAGCGCACCGAGAGTTAGTTTCTTCATCTCTCTCTTTTCTCCATTAAAAAACGTATGTTAGACAAGGATGGACAACGGGATAAAACCCCCTTTTTCTGTCCTTTTCCTACTTATGCATTCAAATGGGAAATGAGAGAGATATAAGAGATCCTGGTTGCGCCAGTGAGTGGCCCACAGTCCTTCTGCTCACATCACACCCTGACTCCTGAGCGACTAATATTATACCTTATGAGCTACGAAGATGTCATAATCCACGAACATTCCATGCTGACCTACAATATTTTGACCTCATTTTATACAAATGGCACACATAGGTGGATACAGGAATTTGTCTGTCTCTCTCTCCTTCCAATTAGATGTGCGCGTTAGAAAAGGACGGGAAAAGAGGGATAAAGTCACAAGATGGTCCCACTGCCATCCTCCTCTATATTATAACACACGCGTTAAAATGGGAGAAGAGAGAGAGAGAGAGAGAGAGAGAGAGAGAGAGAGAGAGAGAGAGAGAGAGAGAGAGAGAGAGAGAGAGAGAGAGAGAGAGAGAGAGAGAGAGAGAGAGAGAGAGAGAGAGAGAGAGAGAGAGAGACAGAGAGAGAGAGAGAGAGAGAGAGAGAGAGAGAGAGAGAGAGAGACATACTCCTGTATCCCCCGATGATGGCGCATGGACAGGATCTCTTCTATCTCTCTAATATCTCCTTTCGACGTATTTGAAGAAAAATGATAGAAATAGGCGGTTCTATCCCCTTCAGTGGCGGATCCTGGGGGGAGGGGGGCACGGGGGCACTTGTGGTGCAGTTTTCCAGCGGCGGCTCGTGCAATTTAGCAACAACGTTTTACTTTCATTTGATTCTGTATAAATAAACCCTGGTAAAAATGTTTCATGACCAAGTTTACATGGAAATCGATTTCCATGGAAATTACACCACTTTCCATGGAAATCAAGTATTTTTCCAGGGAAACTACATCGATTTTCATGGAAAACACACCGATTTCCACGGAAATATGCGTGGTTTCCATGGAAAAATACTCGGTTTCCATGGAAATTTGAGTAATTTCCATTGAAATCTATTTCCATGTAAAATTGGTCGTGGTACATTTTTACCAGGGAATCTATTTTTTTTTTTTTTTTTTTTTTTTTTGCATAGATTCAAACGGAGGGAAAATATTGTTGCCAAACTGCACGAGCCGCCACTGCTGGTTTCAATCGTGGTTCAAAGGAGCAATTACTCAAAAAGAAATGAAGATAAGGACGAACGCATATATACATAAAGTAAAATGATTGCAAAGAAAGAGAAAAAAGAAGAAAACAAATTGAGTCACAAGTCAGTCCCTTAATAGTCGTTTGACCTCAAACAAATCGAGAACCATTGTTAATTTGACAAATTATTTCAGAAAATTGTGTGCCTGTGAAATTAAAATGGGCCCTCGGGCGGGTGATTTTGTACGGACTCGTGCGGTGACTTCCTCCCACCGCAGCACTATAGTCTGAGATCGTAAAAAAAGTGGACAAAAATTGGTGAAAAAAAATAATAAAAAATCAGCGTTTTCTACATTTAAACCTTAATTCAAAACTTCCCAAGGACCTATTTAGGTTTTAACTACTTGTTAAAGTGATCTCTGAGACTGACACATGTCTCTGAAGTTTATAAATTATTTAAATGGGGCTCTTGCAAACTTTTGCCACAGGGCACTAGGGTCTGTGATCGTCAAAAAGTGGCCAAAAATCATAAATTAAATTTATCATAAATTTATCATTTATGAACTTTAAATGTCAATTTTAAGCGTAGAAAACACTTTAAATAAGCAATTTAAACATGAAAGTGGTATTGAAAAGTTGTAATTTAAGCTTATATATAAGGTCAAAAACGATTATTTTTGTTGACGTTTTTTCATTGATTTTGGCCATTATTTTTCGATTTCAGACCATAGTGCAGGGGACTGAAGAGTTGATTTTTGTATAAAAATCTATGATCACAAAATTCGCTCCCAAAATCGGGCTCAATGGCGGAGAGACGCATTAGGTGTTTTGGAGTTTTTTCATATAGACATGTCTTTTTATGGATGATCGAAATTAATAGAGTAACTAAGAGTTATAGGTATAATATTTTATCTGTATTGAGACAGATTTCAGAATAAGATGAAATGATAGAACAAATAAGTGATGATTAGAAGAATCCAATTGATTTCTTTGACATAATGATTCTCCAATAGTGAATGGAGAGAGGAACAGAAGATAGGTTTCTCTAACACAAAGAAACTGAAGAAAGGAACAAAACAAAGATTCCTTTAACACAGATAGAAACTGAAATAAGGAACAAAACAAAGATTCCTTTGGCACAAATACGTATGAATAAACGAGAGATAGAAAATGGATTCCCTTTAGTTTAGATCAATCAACCATTGAGGATATGATATTAAAGGCTCCGTAGCGTTCTACGTCACTCGAGCGACTATCACTGCTTTTTTCAAAGATTGAGAGAAGAAGGCTATCCAGCTAGACCTCCAAAACGTCTCATTAGGCTGAGCTAAAGGAGTGACTTCGTCCGTCACTATATGGTTACTGTTTTTATCGTAACAGCAGGTATCATGGGAGATTCCTATCTAAATTGAGACGTATCTCTGTGTTTCCGTAGAGAAAGTGCAAATTAGGCAGGAATCTCCCACGATACCTGCGTTGAAATGCCATCACGATATCTTGTCTTTATAGCAGTTTGTATGGTGAGTTTATTATTCTGAATTTTAGACTTTTTTCGTGTAATTTTCCTGATTTTCGCTGATTTTTACATCAAAATGGACTATTTCTCGCAGCAAAAGTTTGGAACGGCCTCATTATTGAGAAAGAGCCTCGCCAAATTTGAACCCTTTTTTCGTCCCTCGAAATCCTGGACCCAAATACGGCTTAAATTACTCCTTAAGGTGACCTGATACTCGTGTTAAAATGTCAGCTTGAGTATACGCACGGTTTCCGAGATATGGGGGGGGGGGGCGAAGTTCCCCATTGAAAGCATTGAAATGTTGCAACAGCTGCAACATTTCAATGCTTTCAAGGGGGAACTTTGCCCCCCATATCTCGGAAACCGTGCGTAAACTCAAGCTGAAATTTTAACACGAGTATCAGGTCACCTTAGGGAGTAATTTAAGCCATATTTGGTCCAGGATTTCGAGGGACGAAAAAAAGGGTCCAAATTTGGCCCCTTTTTTGGCGAGGCTCTTTACTTTCTGATTTTGGCCACTTTTTTGACGATCTCAAATCACAGTGCGGAGCAGCATTATTACAATTGGTCCGAAATACACCCAAACCATTTTCGAATAAACTTTCCGATTTCAGTTTGAGTCATGGGTCCATTGTTTACTTGTTACCGAATGAAATAGCGAATTGGGTGGCGAGGGGGGTTGAGTGGGTTGGTAAGGCGTAGAGGAAGGGGTGGGGTGGGGTTGGGTTGGGTCGGGGATGGGGGAGGAGAAATGACGGGATGCCCCGCAGAATTGCGGCGGATGAAATCGATGGCGTCCGGAAACCTTTCAAATCCATTTCGAGGCGACCAGAAGGAGCGCGACCGGAGCGGTGAGAGGGGGGGAGCGGGGGGGGGGCGCTTTTGGGTCCCCGCCCGCGAAAATACGCAATTCCGTTTCTGCAGGCTTCGCAGAATCGCGGCTCCCATCCACTATCCAGTATCCACACACTCCTTTGAATTACGACTAATTACGACTAGATGTCAGATATGAGCGAATGCTTTTCTTGCTGTCCTTTAACCCTTTACTGCATGATTTTTTTTTTTCAATAAAATAATTTTTTTTCAGTACAATTTTGATCCTTGAGACAGGGAAAAATAGTGAAAAAATTCTTTCCATTATATTTCAATGGTAAAGAGCCTGAATATTAATTGTTCCAAATAAGGCCCTACCCGCATTTAGGTATCAATGCAACTGAAAATAAAGTTTTCAGGCAAAAAAAAAAAAAAAAAAAAAAAAAAAAAAAAAAAAAAAAAAAAAAATAGTAAAAAATAAGTTAGTAAGTTTCAATTGTTGTTTTTTTCGTATATGGTACCCCTGCGTTACTCCCAAACATAACAATGAAAATCGGAAAATCTCTATCAGATTTTCAGTGAGCTATTTTCAACCACTCTGCACGTTCTCTATCCTGTGCTGTGCGCTCTAGGACAAAATCGACAATTCTTACTCGTCTCGTTTAGTATCTGTTCCACATGTGACCCACCATGCAGCGACAGTACAACTCAAGTCCCCTACTTTTAGATAAGGCTTCAAAGTAATTGTTCCAGATCTGAGCTCATCTGCAGTTAAGGGTTAACTCATAGGTATGTTGCAAATTTTTGCCAAAGCGTCACGGAGGGTCGAAAATACAAATATCTAGTAAAAGTGTATCAATACATATACAGGCCTCAGGCCTCAGGATGTCACAAAACGTTCAAAATCACTATATATAAATGAATCCCGAGATAAATATTTTTATCACAGCTTATCGTTGAAAAAACAAAATGAATACTTATATCACAGCAGTTCGTTATAAAACACAAAAGAGTTATATTTTTTCAGACAAACACGTTCTAGGTAAATGTGACGTTGCCAAATTGACGATCCTCCGCCAGAAGATCCCTGTGAGTGAGTTCACTCTCTTTCCGTTTTGCTTCGCTATTTTCCTCGCCCGAAAGGCCCAATGGCGACTCGTGCGATTTGGCAACAGTGTTTTTATCCCATTTGAATACATGGAAAACAATCGAAACTCGAGGAGGCTGCCAGCCTCCGCTTGAATCGATTTTTTACCTAAGTTTAAGTGGGAAAAATGCATGGTTGCCAAATCTCACGGGCCGCTACTGAAAAGGCCTCCCGGTATTTTCCTAACTGGTGTTAGCACCTCGCCTAAAGAGGTTGCGCCCCCCATTGTTAGCATGATCATCATAAAATCAAAGCTTCCAATGCAGTTCAGCCAGATTTAGCATAAAAGATAGACATTTTTTATAAAATTTAATTTAAAGTTTGTATCTTTTTTGCCAACTCTGGCAGCACTGTTCCATAGTGAGCATCGGCATTTTTGTGATATTTCACATTCAAATCAATATGCAATATTGCTGCAACAAAATTACACAACGATCTGTTTTTCCCTGATCCTATATATGGATGGACACCAAGTCATCAGCGTTTGTTAATACGTATACTGAAAGGTCTTGATACCTGGCAACAATGTATATGCATGTGCCTAAGAGCAGCTTGCGGGAAAGAGCATTTACGAGCAGACCAAAGTAAAAAAAAAATATAATAATAATAATAATAATAATAAAATGTAATTTTAAATCATATTTTTCACGGATGAACAACTTCATCCTCACTTGCAGTGTCTTTCGCGCGCCCCCTTTTCTTTTTTTTTTATCGGACGAACCGGTTTTTGTTGAGGCAATCTCTAAATCTGTGCGCAAGAAAAACTCCCTTCCTTGCTTTTGTATTGACTGTCGTCACCATACGTTGCGAATCATCATCATATTCATCAGACGACTATCTGTCCATCATTTGCATTTTGTCACACATTAGGGAAGATAGATCTCATAGACTTATTATTTAATGGTAAAGCTATCCAGCTCCGGCTCGTGCAATTTGTTAACAAAGATTCTTCTTTCATTTGATTTTAATTTTTAGAAAATCGATTCCGTAGAGAATTAGTGCTCCACGAAAACAATCGATTGTTGTCCACTGCGGATGTCCTCAAACGTGAGATAACAATTTTTGCCAAATGGGTCTGTTGCATACTTTTGCTGCAACAATATAGAACCTAGATTCTTATGTAAAATTCGGCGAAAATAAAAATGCGCACATTAAAAACGTTCAAAATCTACTCATTAACTCGGGAAATCACTTCAATTTCAAACAGCCCGCGCTACACTAGACACTATTTGCACCGGTATACTAGAACATATAGACGGAACCACCGTGCATAAGTAAACAACATCATAACTACAAAATGATGGAATTCCCTTCTAAATACATGAACTATTGGCTGCATTTGCTGTCTGGTCTTTTCGGTTTATCAAAGATTACAAAATAATATAAGAAATGTACGCATCTAAACGATACATTCCAATGTTTGTAAGTTCTATTCATGTTTACATAAACGAGGTATGGTTCCATCTATGTAGTTATAAGTCGGTGATATAGTGTCTAGTGTGGCGCGGGTTGTTTGAAATGTAAGGTATTTTCTGAGTTAATGCACAGAAAAAACAGAAAAAAACACTTTGGTAGCGCTGACAAAACCTTTGATAGAAAAATGACCCAGCAAAAGACTTTAGTTGAGCCAACTTAAGGTTCTTTACGCTGAACTAAAGAGATTTAGCTGGGTCATTTTTCTACCAAAGGTTTTGTCAGCGCTACCAAAGTGTTTTTCCGTTTTTTCTGTGTGAGTGGATTTTGAAAGTTTTTAATTTGCCCATCGTTATTTTCGCCGAATTTTACGTTAGAAACAATGAGTTTTATTGATGTAGCAAAAGTACGCAACAGACCCATTGCTAGAGCCACCAATGCAGCTACTAGTAAAAGAAAAAAGAATCAGCAGCCAATCAGAGATGGAGCCTCGAAGGGCGAGACTCTTTTATATCCAGTGACTCTAGTCAGTGGCGCAGCGTGCCATTTGGCAACGTTGTAGTGTGTCCGTTTAAACCCATATAAAAGGTCGAATGCGAAGGTGTTCACCGAACACCCAATCGTTCGATCTTTTTCACGGGTTCAGATGTAAGAACTGCAACGTTGTCAAATTTCACGCTACGCCACTGACTCTAGTGTTCACGATTCAGCGAGCACCCAAAGGTGCTCTTGCAAACTTTTGCTACAGGGGATTGAAGAGTCGGTTCTCGCAGAAAACCCTATAAAAATGACGATATGTACTATCGACGTATTAAAGATTGTCGCGAGATTTTAATGAGTTAAGTTTCGCCTTCCCGGTTCAGGTTCGGCTACTCTTCATACTCCTCACACCTTGCAGGCGAGAGGCTATAGTGCGAGTGCGGCGGGAAAGCCGTTGCAGATCAGACCCACACTCACACCCATAACTGAAAATGTGTAAAAATCTCGCGACAATCTTTAATTCGTCGATAGTACACTGAAAAATGACGAAATTCACGCATTCAGAATCGGGCATAATGGCGATTCAACGCAGGTATCATAGGAGATTCCTATCTAATTTATGACATATCTCTGTGTTTTCTTAGAGGAAGTGACAAATTAGAAAGGAATCTCCCATGATACCTGCGTTGAAGCGCCATTACGATCTTGCCTTTAGAGCAGTTTTGTGAGTTTATTACTGAATTTTAGATTTTTTCAGTGTGATTTTCGTGACTTTCGCTGGTCTTTACATCCGATTAGATATACTATTCATTTCCTCACAGCGAAAGTTTGAAAGAGCCCCATTGTAGCAAAAATATTCTGTTACTTTTAATTTAGCATCCCGCTTTGTTAAATTAACTATCACCATTTTGCGGCCACCCTTTCTTCCAGTAGAATTGTAAAATCAACTTATTTTTTCGTTTTGTTTCGTTTTTGGTTTTTTTCAGTGTTACATCTATTGCTATACATCTGCCTTGCATCTGTGCTCTGTTGCCAGGTCGAGTTGCTTTCTCCATAAGAAGGCACTAGAAAACTCGTGTAATCTGGCAACACTGTATAATGTATATGCGCAAAAATTGCATCAGTAATTTGCGCTGTCACATCAAGATCGTCGCGCACCTGCTGCCGCGTGCCAGCGTACCTGTCCCTCAATTCCTCCGCCGCGCCGCTTCCTTATAAGAGTTAAGATCCGCAGGTGAAAAAAAGAGACAGCACTAATTATTGCCTTTTATATTTTTAGAAGATGCAGTTTAACGGTAAATATAAGTGTTCATTGAGTATTTTCTTCTTCTTTTTTCCATTCTGCCTTTGACGTCGCGTCGCTCCGGAAAGTGATTAATTCCTTGTTCCCCGCGAGCAACATATGAATGAAACAAACATTTTTTTTTTTTTTTTTTTTAGATGAAAGAGACGCAGAGAGAACTCATCGGACCGAAATCCAGGAGTTCTCTCCTCTCTCTCTCTCTCTCTCTCTCTCTCTCTCTCTCTCTCTCTCTCTCTCTCTCTCTCTCTCTCTCTCTCTCTCTCTCTCTCTCTCTCTCTCTCTCTCTCTCTGCTCATTAAACTTACAAGTTAGAAGAGGATGGAGATAACGGTTGTCAAGTGACAAATCTATTATCACTGTCCTTTTCTAACACACGAATTCAAATGGTCAAAAAGAGAGAGGTAGGCTTTCTGCATACACCTCCGAGTCTCCATGTGTCTCTGCAATTTCGCGTATACCTACTCTTAATTAACCTGATGGATTTTCAGTGTTCGCCGCATGTAATGCGAGCTTAGTACATCCTCAATAAATCTTATTGAAAATAAATGATATGTAGTAGCTTTAGGAACTTATGTCACCATTGCAGGGTCAGTGCAGTGAAGGGGACGGATCACCACATCCTCCGTAAGTCCATACATCTTATATTAAAAAAAAGTTGATTTATTTAGTAGATTAGACTGAACTTCCATAGCTCATCGATATTCGGACATTGGATCAGATGAGAGAATAAGATTGATATTTATGGGAGATAAGGTAAAGAATGGGAAAAATCCCTAACACTTCTAAATGCTCCAGGCTCAGGTCATTTTTCAAAATTTTACCTTAAGTAATGAAGCTCAACACCGATTTCTGAGCAGGTGATTTTCTCGAAATTTCTACTGGAAATTTTTGCCTAAATGGCAAAACAAATTTAAAGTGAATTTCACTCATAAACAGAAGTAACCTAGAAATATGGCGTGAAACAGCAAGTGCGATTATAATACGAAAAAATTAAAAAGATGGGTAAGTC
Organism: Trialeurodes vaporariorum; assembly: GCA_011764245.1. NCBI lineage: Eukaryota > Metazoa > Arthropoda > Insecta > Hemiptera > Aleyrodidae > Trialeurodes > Trialeurodes vaporariorum. The sequence goes on along the minus strand of VMOF01000320.1, from coordinate 54,714,144 downwards.
ATTCCAGGAATTTTTCCCAGGGAGATGGGGGGGGGGGGGGGGGTCGGAAGGTCATAAATTGGTAAATTTTCTCTGAAATCGCCAAAAATTCCTCTTTCAGGGCAAAGTTTGGTGCCAAGCGGGGAGGTCCAGACCCCCTGGACCCGGAACCTCCTCCTTGTTTACGCCACTGATGATGGGATAAATGCTGAAAAGAAATGAATCAGGATGGGGACAATTTGTTTCATGTAATCAGAATATCAACCACTATCCATTTACGAAATAAGAAAGAGTACTCTGTTCGTTTTATTTTATTTTTTCTATCAGAATCTGTATGTATAATTAAAACATTCATATTTATTTATACTTTCCATTCTGCCGCGATTGAGGACATTTCGGAAGAAAGGTCCATAAAACAACACTTGTGCTCTTCGGCGAAAATCCTGCATTTGATCACAATGCAAAATTCTAAGGAAGAGCACACCCATTTTTTCATAGGCCTTTCTTCCGTTAAAGTCCTCACTATTGAAATATAAGACGCATGCTATAATATCTCCCTGCTGCATATTTTAATTTTTTCTTTAAAATTAATTCAATACGTTTTTGTTTCATTCTAATTACTAATTACTACATTTTGATGGTAGCAAATACACAGTAATTACTTTGGTATTTTTTGAGTAGTGAGTTAAAGTGCCTGGGTTGTTTAAAATAAGTTAGGAGTTAGGAATCAGTAGCAGCCCGTGAGATTTGGCAACCATGCATTTTTCCCACTTAAACTTAGGTAAAAAATCGATTCAAGCGGAGGCTGGCAGCCTCCTCGAGTTTCGATTGTTTTCCATGTATTTAAATGGGATAAATGCATAGTTGCCAAATCGCACGAGCCGCCACTGTTAGGAATAAACCCGAAGCGTCTCGTCGCATCGAACGCCTTCAATAGACGACGAGGGCCAAAATGCGTACAGTACAAGTAGCAGTGATAGTTGAAGCGGAGTTAAGAAGAATGACTTGCAAAACATGAGTTGCGCGATTTCCTTACCTGAACATCACCAGGAAAAACTCCTGTTTTTTCAGGGGTGTTTCCTTCGAAGGCCACTTAATTGATTATCTTTATATACTCCAACCATACAAATGCATAGTGTAAATTCCTGAAGGTCTACCTCAACAAACTTAATGTCTACACATAAACTCAGTGGTGCATTCAGGGTGGGGGAGGGACAAAGGATTACGTACCCCTCCCCCAAGCATCAAATTTTCTCTTTTTTTTCTCCACAGAAAATGGTCCCAAATTATTGCCATCTGCCACAAATCAAACATAGGTTAGATTAGGTTCCTTCCCCACACCTAAAAAAAAAAGATTACCGGAAGCACATCGATTTCATAAACAACGATAAGGTGAGGCACTGGCGCAACCAGGATCTCTTCCATCTCTCTCATTTCCCATTTGAATTTATAAGTAGGAAAAGGACAGAAAGAGGGGGTTTTATCCTCTTATTCATCCTTGTCTTTGTCCCGTTTTTTAATGGAGGAAAGAGAGAGATGAAGAAACTCTCGGTGCGCTACTGAGGTGAGGTGTCACCAAAATTCTAGTAGTTTTATATAGTTCTTGGAATGTTGAGGAAATTCTGCTACTAAGACAATATTCTGATAGTAACTCTAGAATTCTTTGGTGAAAGAACTAGACTCTTATCGGCTCACATGGCGTTGTACTGCTGGTCATATTACTAGAATTCAGGAATTATTTTTTTCAGTGCAGAGATACTGTGTGGGTCCGCCGTCGGTCACTGGGTAACCGATTAATTGAAAAATGGAGGGGTACATTCATGTACCCAAAACTATAATGAAAAAGAGAACTGTGAACTGGGCCAATCTAAGTGCATTTTGAAACTGAATTTAAAAAAAAAAAAAAAAAAAAAAAAAAAAAAAAAAAAAAAAAAAAAACATGGAACATGACCGATTATACGTATGATTATACGTAAGTATCTATTTTCTGTTATAAAAAGTATACAAATATAGTCCTAGGAACAGGGGCGGATCCAGGGGGGGGGGCACGGCGGCAAGCCCCCCCCCCCCCCTAGGACCAAAAAAAAGAAACCTAAAGATAGAAAGAGGGGGAAAGCAAAAGAAAAAGAGAAGGGGAAAACAAAAGCCGTTATGTAACCTTAGGTAAATTAGACTAAGTTTTGGGGGGGGGGGGGTGATTGGGTCTTAATTTCATCCACTAGACATTCATTTTCTACGAAAATGCAAAGAAATTAGGTAGCTGGCATTTCAAAATTTGAATGCAAAGTTGGAGCCGGGAGCAAACCTAGTGAGGAGGGAGGGAATGTTTACTCGAGCTGTAATTAAGATCATAATAACAAGATAATTTGGGGGGGGGGCTTTAAAAAATAAAACAGGAGCGCTTGGCAGGGTTAGCGCTGCATTATGTCCACCGTGACATAGAGATAAACGTCGAAAATGTGACAGATCGATTTGCAAAGAGCAGCACTTGCCGACTCGACTTTATTTTATGAAATTTTTAAAAGTTATTCAAATAAATTGATATTCTATTTACGTATAATGTAAGTGTGATTCATGTAACTTTCTAAGTATTATCTTGTTTTGGAACAGGAAACAAATTCAGGGGCGGGACCTTCTATTTTTAGAAGCATAAATTAAAATGAGGTAGTATAAAAATGAGGAGTGAATAGTTAAAAGATGCCTCAAATTGGCTTTAGAGAAGCTCAAATTTTCAAAATTTTCTAGGGGGGGGCAGACCCCCCACTCACGTTACAAAAATGGCCCCCCTTGAGACTTTCCTGGATCCGCCCCTGCCTAGGAAGCTTAAATAATATTTGAATGAGGTTGTAGCTCATGTTTCCTGGATTTAGAAGACAGCCAATCAGTTTATAACTTGTTTATAACTTTTCATGTTTATTGCTTGGCCAATGGTATGTTCGACGAATGATTAAGAAGGCTCTTTACGTATATACGTAGAAGAAAATTGGCGCCACAAAACCTGCGATAGCAGCACCAGATCGCAGATAGCTCTGGCGCGTTTCGAGAATGTTATTAACATGCGCGTGCATTTATCAATCAGCTGATTAATCAATCGATAGGTCAATCGATCAATACTCCTCTTAATATTTTTAGGGCATTGAAAGAAATAATTCAATTTGATGCTCTATTCTCACTCGTCCGACTGCCAAAATATAAGTGATCATTCACTTATTGATTGGTGATGTCTGTGTGCAGTGCATTCTGCGCAGCAGAATCATTCCATAGAAGTTATTTTACTATTTGACCGCGTGCGTCAGAGAAAAGAACAGAGCTAGAGGTTAAAGTCACGCGATAGCCCCTTCCTCTTCTTCCATCCTTCTCTATCACATCTGATTAAATGGGCAAAGAGAGAGGAAGACGATTTCATGGATATGGACGGTCGTTTCCGCGTCAAACTTACATTGAGTATCGACGAATCAGAATCGAGAGTTCACAGCGTGCACCCGACGCTAAGAAGAGCGAAACATGAAGTTTCATGGACATGATTTTACAAATAAAAATAAAAGTTAAAAGCAATGAAATATAATGATAATTATCATAAATAACCATACAAATTGTAATGGGCCTGTTGCAAACTTTTGCTACAGCAATTAAGAGTGTTCAATCTAATGTAAAATCGCCTGAAAAGTCCATTGGTGGCATCAGAAATTCATAAAATGCAATAATAAACTCACAAGAGGCGTTTAATAAAATCTAACATGGCGGAGAAATATCGAGCAATTTGTATGCATGCACCACGAACATCCAAGGATAGCCAACCTTACAATATCGATCACAACCAATCACAACGTAAACAAACACATAACCTCTACCTCCAGTGAGTTTGTCAAAGTTGGCCATCCTTGGATGTTCAAAGTGGATGCATACAGATTGCTCGATATTTCTCCGCCATGTTGGATTTCTTTAAACGCCACTTGTGAGTTTATTATTGCATTTTATGACTTTCTGATGCTACCAATCGACTTTTCAGGTGATTTTACATTAGATCAAGCACTCTTAATTGTGTTGTAGCAAAAGTTTGCAACAGACCCATTCATGTTGAAGCTTAAAATGAGTCAAAAATATGTTTTTTTCTGTAGAATATAACTCTGAAATGTTTTTGAAGCAAAAAAACAGCAACTATATAGTTATGTCATGTCTGAAAAAAACCATGCATTAATCATCCAGTGCACGACGTAAAAAATCATCCTCCAATTCCTTCCGGGGGAATCGAAAAATTGTTAGCGACAAGCAGAAGGTACATCTTTACAAATTGGAAAAATCTATTCATTTCGTGTACCTGAATTTAAAGCTGAAATCGACTTTTCATTGCAAATGATACAGCGGAGGCTGGGAAAACTTTGAATAGATCCATGGGAATTATGTTTAAGTTATATCGCAACAATTGTTTTATAGTTTTCCGTTCAAAAGGAGCTCACAATTACAACTGTAGGAGTTAAGGGTTTCAACAGTGGCTGTGTGTACTGTGTACGTCAAAAAGTGAGGGGGTGGAGGCTTCGAAAGTTCAAAATTAGTGACCTTTTCTTTTTTAGTGTTTGAAGGAGTGGTTCAGAAAACAGTAGGAGAATGGAGCTTCCACGATTTGTTTTTTATCGTTTTGTCCTTTTTTCTTCCATACCGGCCGCCGCTGGTTTTCAAAGCCTGTAAAGGACCACAGACTTTCATTAGTGGGGATGTTTCAATCATCCATTGACAATATATGTTATTGCCTTTCACTTAGAATTTTGATAGTTCACGGATCCGCTTACAACTATTTTTTGAACCGAATTCACGAATCGAAACATTTCACTCAATTGTATTATATAGATCTAATCGATCTCGATTTCAATGATTCCATTTTTTTAACAAAAATTACTATCTTGAGTTTTTCTTTGCATGCCATTGTGACAGTTGAAGAGTCCAGGGGAAGAACGATAAGTGAAAAATGTAAAAAACCCCATTTTTGTTTTGAAGCTGAAGGGAAAGAGGAAAAGTCGTTTATACGTTATTTTTGCCAATGAGAATCAAGGTATTTCCATTCACCAAATTTGATTTTCTTGAGCCTTTTGTGCTTTTGTATCCCGTTGGATGACCTCGAAAACTCGAATTTTGATTTTTGTGTCTTTCATCGATTTTCCGCCGGACTTTTCAGTTCTAAGAGTGTGCACGAATATAATATTGTCAAAAATATTGAGGTCACGTATTCATCTTGATTAGGGACACACGGTGACTCAGAACGACTATTATTCTGCAACACTTAAAAATTTCATTCATACGGAACGTGACGCATGAAAGAGGTTTGGAGACCAACATATAGGTCAAATAGTTTTAATGGAAACCATACGACCCGCAGGCGTGAGCTCCTTGAAAAACAAAACTGAAGCGTTTCCTCCAGGCCACTTCAAATGATGGATTACAAGCCACACCGCCACCAATGGATTCGAGTCAACGAACTGGTTTCTGTTGCCGGAACGCATATGATGTTGGATATCACGAAATAAATATAAACAGAATTATACATTACATACAGGGTGAGCCATAGCAGTACCATGCATTTTTCTTGAAAACTACTGAACCAAATGATTTGAAACAAAAGAGTTAGATAGGGAATCAACCCCAAATTTTTCTTTTTTGATATTTTCGAAAGCCCCCGACAGCCCTTTGGGGCGTATTTGGGGGGGTTCAAACACATTTTTCAAGTTTTTTCAAAAAACCTCCAATAAAAGTATGAATATTAGTTTATAATCTTAACCCTTTACTGCGCGATTTTTTTTTTTCGTTCGAAAATATGATTTTTCAATTGATTTTGACTCAAAATGAAAGGGAAAAATAATGAAAAAATTCCTAGCATTAATTCTTGCGCCCAAGAGAACTACAAAGTACTAAATTTAACATGGGCCAGTATAGGGAGAAAATCAAGGTCAAACGGTTAAATATGTTTTCTAATGCTCAGATGGCCCCCAATGTGGGGCCTTGCTTTATCAGACTTCGGTGAAAAATCGAAATTTTTCCTCGATTTGTGCCGGAGGGATGACGACGTGGAAAAAAATGATATTTTAATTTTAAGAGTTCAAAATGGAGGAAATATATTTTGTGCCTCAGGGGTGCCATGGCGCAGTTAAGGGTTAAAGTAGAGGCAATTGCCGTTATTTTTGATCTCATCAATATTTTCCAAAAAACTCAAATTTTTTGAGTTATGGGGGATTTTTGAAATTTTTTTGAATCGGCCTTTTTGGCCACCCTGTTGAGAATTTTTCAAAAATCATTACAGATTATGAAAGAGCAGACCAAGACCTTTCGATTGATGTGCCACATGTTACCTTAAAGTTGAAAAATAAGGTGGTTTTTGCCAAATCAAAATTTTAGGGCTTCAATTGCAAGTTTTCGAGAAAAATGCCTGATACGGGTGCTCTGGCTTACCCTGTATGTATAACTTCCTCTCTTCGACTTGTGAGTTTGCGCCGCTTGCAATGAATCGATCTCTGAGGAATTTAAAACAATACCTACATACCCTGCTTGCTGTAGCGTCTTGCATAGGCCCCCACAGAAGAATTGCGAGGGGGCAAAATCATTGAACTCCAATGGGGGGGTCTAGGGAAACCACTTACAATTAGTGACAGGGAGGTCGCCCTCCCCAAACAAAAATTGAATGTTCCTATACCATTCAAATGATATAATTTTAAGCTATTTTTAGATGTAAACATAGTGACAACAGATGATATAATGATGGCATGAAAAATGCTTTACTACAATTATTCCTTACAAAAAATGAATTAAAACTATACATTCAGCTAATGATAAAGTTTGTAAACTCTCACTCTTTTAATTAATATTTTATCTTCTTCTGCTTGATCCTTTCATTTTTCATCGTAAAGTTTTGTTTGTCGAGGAGCAAGTGCTCTTGGCATTCAGTTTTGTCGTTTATCTAACAGCACAATACTATTGTACAGATAAAAAGAGCGTTTCTATTCTATTTGTACCTACATCAGTATGCGCTAATTGAATAATGTACAATTAGAATGACAATGAAAGTAAATAAATTTCGAAAGTAAACCTGTCGGTGAATTTCAGATTAGTAAACAAAATAAATCCAAACCTTGGTGCCTTCATTCGAAACAGTTTCCTCCGGTTTGGTACAATTGAATGTGTGTACCGATCTCAACAATAAGTTTGCCTCTTACAATAATTTCACTGATTAGAGGGTACATCGATCGAGCTTGAATTCATCTTGGAGAGAGAGAGAGAGAGAGAGAGAGAGAGAGAGAGAGAGAGAGAGAGAGAGAGAGAGAGAGAGAGAGAGAGAGAGAGAGAGAGAGAGAGAGAGAGAGAGAGAGAGAGAGAGAGAGAGAGAGAGAGAGAGAGAGAGAGAGAGAGAGAGAGAGAGAATGTAATAAGCACTTTGCAACAAGTTGATACTGTAGCGTGTGGGAAAGGGAAACTAAAGCGGTAATTACATGGTTTGTGTTTAGGTTATTGGAGGAAAAAACGTAAATACAAATAGAGGGAAGGTTATAGAATTTGGATGCGGTGAAACTAACAATAACATTTAAAAGAGAAAAGAGGGGGAAAACGGGAAAAAAGAGTCGTAAGAGAACAGTCCTTCCTCAGGAGGCTGCGCTATGCGTTTCCGGTTTTGCAGCAACATTGTGACAAGTTCAAACTTCATTTGACGCACGTTCTGTGAATGAAAGATATATGTATAACAACAAGTGAGCTCAACCAAAGGAGAGGTAATGTTGCTCGTAATGCAGATCTCCTAGTAAGAGCAAACCCCATGTTTCGTGGGTCTACACTTCAGAAACTCAGTTTCGACGAGATACGGTGCAGTTCCATTGCAGCTGAAATCACAGTAATAACTTATGGGCCCTGTGATACGTTCGATAGTATAAAATATACAGCTCACAAATTATGGTGGCTTAGGTTAGTATGGAATTGCTTCCTTTATTTAACTATCATTGTTTGCATGCATGTAAAATTAGGGTACTGCAAGCTTGAAGAAACTGCGGGGTTTGGAGTACAGACTATTAGGGAGGGTGAAAAAAATTAGAACGAATTTATAGTTAAGGAAAAGAATTAGAGGAAGCAGTATCCGGGTGATGAGCCTTTAAAAGATCAGATGTGTTCCTCAGTACATAGCATTCAATCGGCCACTACTGACTTCTTTTTCTTACAAGCACACATGATATTTTATTGGCTATTTCAGCCTTGGAGTAAGAAAGTGGGACCTGAGCTTCTAGCGAGGAGGAGGTGCAGCGTGTCCAGAGCAAAGCAGGTAGTTTCAAGTTCCCCTCCCACCCGGCAGTTCGCGGGGGGTCGATTCGCTTCTGAGCTGAAAAATATTTCCGAAGTGGTAATTTGATACATTTCATTTTGACAACAAAAATATCAGAATGTCAATTAGTTTTTTTTTTTTTTTTTTTTTTTTTTTTTTTTTTTTTAATATTATACTAGCAAACCGACTTCCATACTTAAAATAAGTGGAACGAAGACGCACCGCAGGCACCCAAGATGCATTTCGACAGACGCGGTTACACCTCACCCGACTTCCTCGGATACCTGAAACATCTTTTGTAGCGCACGTTGAGTTTTCGCTCCTTTTCGACTGTTCACTTTGCTTTGCAGGGTATTTTGGGTATATGTGGGTATTACTATCACGACACTGTAACATTTATTAGTGTAGTAACTAAAATGTATTGTCACAGCAACGAGAGTTATCTTCAATACTTTTCTATAATCAGAATTATTCCTATAAATGTGCCCAGAATTCCGTGTAAAACAGGCATTTCAGTTTCATTGGCAGAAATTCCGGTTGGAAAAGTATTCACCTCTTATTGACCAAGCCCGAGTTTACTCAAATTTCTCCTCTAGTCTATTTCACATTGCTCCAGTATCATGATTCAGAATAAACGCGATTCTAGATGTAGACAGTAGACACATACAAGATAAGCTTTTGTTCGGGCGCCTTCAATTCATCGTATAGGCAATTCCAACTCCCCCGAGTACGAAAAGTTAACTGCCCTCCCTATATTAAAGGAAGAGTGGCGTTCTTTTGATCAAACCTGGTCTGAAAGGGGTTAAGCCGAATTCTTGTGACTGCAACCGGCAAGTTTTCTTAGTTACATGTACTGACGAATTATTTATTCGATTTTCTTTTTTATTGCCGTTGGGTGCAAAAGCGATTCCGCAACTTTATTTCTGACAAAAATACCAAGGCTGAAAGCAGTGGCGCCGCAAAAGGCTTTTCTGGGCGGCGGCGGGGGGATGTCGGGTGTCACCGGGTCACCCCCTATCCCATTATAAAGGTAGAACGACGATTTTTACTGACCCTCCCCCTCTCCCCTCCCCGCACTTCCTCTACCCCACCCCTTTCTTTTTTCCTTTCTACTTTCCTTTCCTCTTCCTTCCCCTCTCCATCTTCGCTCATGAAAATATACGAATCTAAAAATCTAAATTCAGTGACATTAGGTAAAGAGAAAAGTAAATTTACTTAATTTGCAGCACTTTATTATCCTCGTTGTTTTCAAAAAATAATATAATGAGAACGTTTGTTGACACCTCGTTCACTGGGGGGTCAGGGGGTATGGAATACCCCCAGGCTTACATGGAGTACGGGGTCCACCCCGGAAAATTTTGAAAACTTCATCCCTGGAAGACCCAAATGTTATTAGTGTGTTTTCGGGGTAACTTGAAAAAAGAAAAAAATGTATGTGGTGGAGATGAATTTTTAGCAGATTTTGACTTTGAAAAGAAAAAGAAAAAGAATAATGAAACATGAATATTTCAAAAATCTTAGACCAAATCTTTTTTTTAGGGTGGGAGGGGGGGTGGCTCTTTCTCTATCTTGATGATATTCAATCTTCAGTTTTTCTTTTCTAATTTTTCAGAATGGTTTTCCTTGATCAGTATATACGATTGCCGGTTGGGTGTCACCCCCGCGGGGCGCGGGCTCCCGACTATATACCCTTATTTTTTGTTTTGTTTTTTTCCCCCTTTTTCTTTTTCATTTTCCTATGTCTTTCTTTCCTTCTTTCTTTCTTTCTTTCTCTCTGTCTTTCTTTCTCTCTCTCTCTCTCTCTCTCTCTCTCTCTCTCTCTCTCTCTCTCTCTCTCTTTCTCTCTCTCTCTCTCTCTCTCTCTCTCTCTCTCTCTCTTTCTCATTCTCTCTCTCTCTTTCTCTCTCTCATTCTCTCTCTCTCATTCTCTCTCTCTCATTCTCTCTCTCTCTCTCTTTCTCTCTCTCTCTCTCTCTCTCTCTCTCTCTCTCTCTCTCTCTCTCTCTCTCTCTCTCTCTCTCTCTCTCTCTCTCTTTCTCCCTTTCTATCTTTCTTTCTTTCCTTCTTTCTTTCAAACACCGATAGCATCCACGGCGATCTGTCCTTCCTTCCTATACCTCCAACCCCCTTACCTTAACCTACCTTTCTACCTTTCTTTCCCTTTCTTGGCTTTTTTTTCGTTTTCCTCCCCCCCTCCATTATCATTTGCTTTTTTCTTTTCTATTCCCCCTTTTATTTTTCCACCCCGTCGAGTGTTACCCCAAGAATGGCGGCACCCGGGGTCCTGAGCTCCCCGGCCCCCCTAGCGACGCGACACTTGGGCCTGCGCCCCTGGTTGAAAGTAACCATTTGAATTTGTGCTAATTATAACTTTGATTTCATCTGGTAACCTGAACCTAGTAATAAAAGGGTTAATCTGATTAAGAAGCTTATATAACCCGATTTCAGAAACCCTCGTAAAACAGTTCGGTTGTCCCAAGACTCGGGTTCGAACCCGAGTCGAGTCGGCGAACTCGGATTGGATTTTCTAGAATAAACGTCATGGAGCTTTGAATCCGAGCTAGCGTGGCATCGATGCAACCAAAAAGGCCTCCGTAAACGTTCAAACAGTTTGATCAAACAGACGGGTAACCCAACCTGACACTTTTAGAATGAGAAGACAAAAACGTCGAAAGTCGTTATTTCGGACTATTGGCCATATAGAGACGGATGTTAAGTGACGTTATTTGAAGGATTTGTTTCACGGACCGTCGATTAACAACAGTTTCATTTGACAATCAGCGATGCTGCAATAATTTTAGCTTTAACGCGCAATAGTTGGTCAACTGCTAATCTTGTCATTCAATTGCTTTGTTTGATCGAACTTTTTGAACGCTTACGGAAGCGTAAACAAGAGAGGTTAAACATGCATCAAATCCAGTTGCACCGCAACAAAACTCGCCACACGTCCGTGAAGTTGCTCCCCCCCCCCCCACCAGAGCGAATTTGAAAAAAACCAATTGCATCGTTTTGTAACCATTTTGTACCCTTTTGTACCCCTCTTAAAAAAATGTTTACCCCCCTTGTTTACCCGTAAATTCAATTTTAAAGTTGGGGGGGACCTCACGCTGCCCCCCCCACCTCGTCGTACAAGCTTTAAATATGGCTCAAAAAACTCCTCTCGATTTGTACCCCCGTGTATACTTTTTAACCCTTTCCGGTCCAATGTCGGATCTATCCGACAATACAAAAAAGCAGTTCCGGTCCACTGTCGGATATATTCGACACGAAAGTTAAACTTGTTCTGCAGTCCATGTCGGATATATTCGACTCGTCCAGCGTGTGAACACTTAAGGAACTAGTCTCGCAGTCGGCAACGGTGACAACTGGCTTAACCTTGTCTCCCTTCGCATATTTTCACTTTTTTCGGGATAACCCGAAAAAGGCCGAAAATCGGCAAAAAGTACGTGGACCAGCTACGGCGGCCGGGTAAAACGGCCGTGGACCGGAAAGGGTTTTAAAGTAGGTATTTCCGTGTTCTGAAATATCCTCGAATTCAAATTTTTTTACGGGGGTCCAAATGGACAGAATGCAACGTTGTCAGAAGGCAAGCCAGTCCAATGCTGCCACCGCGAGATTCAAAGAACGCTGGCCTACTGCTTTTCGCGGGTCCTTCTCTCGAAAAGAGCTTCAAGCTAGGGTAGCAAACTTGCATCGCTGTCAGAATTCGTCAGTCCATGCGTGCGAGTTGAATTTTGAAACAAGGGGGAGGAGGTTGGGGGAAAAAAAAAAAAAAAAAAAAAAAGAACATCATGGGAAACTAGTATTGATTTTCTTGCTCTGTGCCAAGCTTCGCTCCCTGGTTCACGAAACCATAAAACTTTGCGATTCCGCTAAATAATAGCAAGGGACAGAATATTGCGCGTTTTGCTCGGCGAAAAAGGGGGAGCCCGAAGCCCAGAGCGAGAGCGCGAGGAGCGAGAGGGAGAAAGTGAAAGAGAGAGAGAGAGAGGGAGAGAGGGAGAGAGAGAAAGAGTGAGAGAGAGGGGAGGGTGGGAAGGTAAAGGAGAGGGAGAGCGAATGGGAGCTGTGCAGAATGGAATCAAACGAGGGTGTTACGGGGAGCGGTGAAGGGCGGGGTTGCGTTTTATAAACGTGCAGGCTGCAAGGCTTTCAGGGGCGGCCGCTCACGCTCACGCTCTCTGCCAGCTCGCTCGCCCATGCTTGATGCCGGTTCGGTCGCCGCGCCGGCCGGCTTCCATCCATCCACGCAAAAACCACGTGTGCCAACTGCAAAAACAGATCTGCACAATCCTTATTTTCCTTATTCAACTCTACCTCTATACTCGCGGCCGCGCTGGAGCGAAGAGCTGAGGAGGCACGTACTGTATGAGTACAGAGCGCGTTCGGCGCGGAGCTCGCACACAACGTTCAACGTAATGGCAAAAAAAAAAAAAAAAAAAACAAAAAAAAAAAAAAAAAGCGTCCTTTTGTATTCATTGAAGAATTTCATTTGCCCGTGAAAGCTCAAATCAGGGTTGCCTTGCCACACCTTGCAACGGTTATCATGGAAACTAACAGTGTTGCCGCGTTAGAGTGTAGAAGCTAAAGTCCATTTACGTAGAGAGTTTTAGACAAAGTGAAATGGGTCTGTTGCATACTTTTGCTACAACATTATAGAACCTTGATTCTTATGTAAAATTCGGCGAAACATTAAAATGCGCACATTAAAAACGTTCAAAATTAACTCATTAACTCAGGAAATCACTTCATTTTCAAACAGCCCGCGCTACACTAGACACTATTTGCACCGGTATACTACTACATAGACGGAACCACCGTGCATAAGTGTAAACAACATCGTAACTACAAAATGATGGAATTTCTTTTTTAACCCTTTAAACCCTGGTTTATTATTAACCCCCCTCATAATTTTTTTATCAATCTCAATGAATAGAATGAATTTTTCTAGTTTAGTTTGATGTGCATAGTGATTTTTCTTGAAATGCATTTAAAACCATGTTAATTTGGTGGCACAAATTTGTACCGTCAGGAGACAAAGGGTTAAGACGTGAAATATAAGCTGCATTTGCTGTCTGGTCTTTTCAGTTTATCAAAGATTACAAAATAATATAAGAAATGTACGCATCTAAACGAAACATTATAATGTTTGTAAGTTCTGTTCATGTTTACATAAACGAGATGGTTCCATCTATGTAGTTATAAGTCGGTGATATAGTGTCTAGTGTAGCGCGGGTTGTTTAAAATGGAAGGTATTTTCTGAGTTAATGAGTGGATTTCGAAAGTTTTTAATGTGCGCATCGTTATTTTTGCCGAATTTTACATTAGAATCAATGAGTTATATTGATGTAGCAAAAGTACGCAACAGACTCATTATGGGCGCCGTCGTTGGATGTGATTTTGCACATTATTGTTTACATTACTTGCTGAGAGCCGTTGGTCCAAAGCAAAAATAACAAAGCCGTAAAGTTTCTAACGGTGCACAGTGCAGTGAGAAAAACGCTCCAAAATCGCTGAAAAAAACACACCTTTTTTTTTTGTGGAAAGGAAGAGATTGCCTTTTCAAATTCTTACGCAACTTAATTTTTGACCAAGAAATCCTGCCCTGAATAATTTTCCACAGGGGCAGCATTTCTCGGTCAAAAATTGAGATACGCAAGAACTTAAAAAAAAACAATCTCTTCCTATCCACAAAGAAAAAGGAGTTTTTTCCAGTTTTTAAATAACTCGATAATTTGCTGAGTAAAGCTGCCTGAAGTGATTTTTGACCTTTTTTTGTTTGACTTTTTTGTCCCTGCACTGTGCGGTGCCATCTTTCACTGTCTTTCCTGCGGTCGACATCCATTGATACTATTGAATATTATTTCTTTTGGGCCCATGGACAAGCAAATTGCAGGCAAGTGAGGCAGCTCCTCATCTGTTACCAAGTAGTGAAGGAAAGGAGACAAGAATCATCCCTAAAACCGCACTTCAAAGTTTCTCTAAAAATTACACACTTTGAGACTCAAATCCAAAGGTTGTTTTGAGCTTTAATGTTTTGAAGGACTTCTGATTCACCTCATTTTCTCGAGGTATTTCAACCCCCTCCCCCTGATCCAAGTGCCTTGTTTTTGAAGGCTCACCAATGCTGAAGTTTACGAGCCGCTGACGATGGACATTCTTAAGATGCATCATGATTGAAATCATCAACTTCACCGACACATACCTATTTTATCTGTAAAACATACCGTGGGATCTTCGGTGAGGAATGATGTAAACATAGATGTGCAAATCGCATCCGATGGCGATAGCACAGGTACCCACAACTCCTGTAAAACTCGTTGGCGAACTCTGTGGGGAACACAGATTGCCTACCCTCTTGTATTACCTGTCTGCATACACTCTCTGCATGGGACTCTAAAACAGAGCGTGGAGTCCGCACTATAGTTGAGTATAGTCTAAGAGTCCTTTAAAAATGTTTGTGCTTGGATTGAAACCTCATAAGGTGTGTGACCCAAAGGTGGCCCGGCTCTTAAGGTGGCCAACCCCCGCTTATTTCAGTTAATTACACGAATTGACGATATATGGCGTTAGTGCTGAGTAGCAGGATGCTATCGCTTCCCCCACTCCAAAAAATTATTAATGAGATTTAAAAGGGGGTGTTTACCTTTAAGTGCATCAAAAATATTAGGAGTGGCCACCTTAGGTGCATGTTTTGCGCCATGTCAATACCCTACTTTTTTTCAAACGCAAAAAAAAACCTCAAAAACAAGCAAATTTAAAAAAAATGAAATCAACATATGATAGCCAACTGTTTTCATAGTAAATTGACATATTTAGTTTTTTTTTTATCTCTCATGACTTATACGTGCAAATTGGCTCCAAGCATAGGTATGGCCACGTTTGGGTCACTTACCTTACTTATTTAGATCACATGCTCTCTTTGAACACTCAGATGTGATCTTCCAACTCCCTCAGACAGTAAATGGAGCTGTTGCAAACTTTTGCTACAGGCTTATTAATAGAGTTGATTATGGGGTAAAACCCTGTAAAAATAACGATCAGCGCACTAAAAAATCACGAAATCCACTCCTGAACTCACACAATGCTTTCAAACGCGAGACCGTAGTGGCGGCCGGGGCCGCGGTTTACATCAGGGGGCTGCCGTTTTGCGTATAATCAATGTTTTTTTTCTATGCACCGATGATTCCACCGGTTGAGAAAAGATTACACAGTTCAGTTCAGTGTATGACTGTAATGCACGAAAATACTCTGATCTGTAATCTTTCCTTAATCGGTGGAAACTCCGTTGAATAATTAAAATATCCGCAAGTTTTTTTAAAGTCATCGACGACTCCACCAGTTGAGAGAAGATTACGGATGCGAGTATTTTAGTTTATTACAGTCATGCACTGAATTGAACTGTGTAATCTTTTCTCAACCGGTGGAATCATCGGTGATTAGAAAAATAGCATTGATTATACGCAAAACGGCAGCCCTGGTTTACATTGGGTTTCCCTATCTTCAATCAGCGCCATCTACACGAAGTGTTCTCGCAACACCACACAAGAAGAAGAAGAAGCAAACAATTACCATTAGATTTGAGCGGCCTCGGCCGCCATTACGGTCTCGCGTTTAAAAGCATTTTGTGAGTTTAGGAGTGGATTTCGTGATTTTTTAGTGCGTAAATCGTTACTTTTCCACGGGTTTACCCCACTTTCAACTATTAGTAAGCCTGTAGCAAAAGTTTGCAACAGCTCCATTTAGGATCCACCCACTGGGTAGGATCGATCAATGCAATTTTTCGTTGGGAGGGAAAAAAAAATCCCCTCAGAACTTTAGAGAACAATTTGATTACATATATAACTTTTCACTGAAACTAAACGGCCTCGAACCTTCACCTTTCTGAACTTGGCTTCTTTTTCATGTCAGCGCAAAAATATCTCTGACAAAGAAAAGTAGAACCTCTCTCACTGTTTTCTGTCTTCTGTTTACTTCAACAAGCATCTGAGGACTGCACTCACGTTTGACAAGGTGCTCCCTGAAAATCCCATTCCGCCCCTAAAAGCTTATTCAACTCCGGTGAATAAATCATGTCACCAAAACATTAGGCAAAATTAGCGACCTACTTTACACCGTAGATTAAGCAACACGTAGAAGTGATGGGATTCAGCGCCCCCTCTATTTTTCTCTTCAAAACCGAGGCAGAGAAAAATTAGAAGAGAGTAAGAAGAGTGGAAGTGTGTGGGGGGAGAGAGAGAAAGAAAGAGAGAGAGAAAGAGAAAGAGAGAGGGAGGGGGAGTTTATTCCATCAATTGTTACACAGAACTTCTTGGGTTAAATAACTGCGCCAGACCAGACACGACAAGAGTCAACCTAACTGATAGAAGTTTATTTTTAAGTTGAATCGAAATTGCGGGACCGAGGCTTCTCCTTGCTGCGACAATATTTCAAAGAAAATAAGGCAGTGAGATGTTGAGTATTGATGCGGAGAGGGAAGTCTCTGATACTTTCTGTAACATGGCTGTCGACATTTTTACTGGGGATAGAAAACGGAAAAAAAATAAGAAAAAAAAAAAAACCAGAGGGGAAATAATGTTCTCGCGTCTTGTTACAAATGAAGAAGCACTTTGACAGATAAGCAATGTCACCTGCCAAAAAGAAAGGTTCACTTTTTTTATTTTTTCAGTTCAGATTGACCGATGTCGAATATCTTTGGGCGAAACGCAGTAGCGCAACGAGAGTTTCTTCGTCTCTCTCTTTTCTCCAATAAGAGACGTATGTTAGACAAGGATAGACAAGGGGATAAAACCCCCTCTATCTGTCCTTTTCCTACTTATACATTAAAATGAGAAATGAGAGAGATGGAAGAGATCCTGATTGCGCCAGTGGCGAAACGAAATGATACGACCCGCGCTCTTCTTCCAGGTCCTGGCGATAGCGTTGCTTGGAAGTGACGCGCGGTGTCAAGTTATTTATATTAAACAAATTTCAAAAGATCATAAATCATCCCAATTATGTATTATTTGTCTTGGAAACGGATTTGTCTCTTATTTATTTTGATGTTGATCGCTCAAGTGTTTCATATTATTTTTCTTCAACGTGCGCCTGAAAAATATAGTGTATGCACAAATTCTTACTTCTTCTCGGCCGTCTTATGCGATTCGATTAATTATCCATCTTCCTCTCCCTCTCCCCCTCTATCTCTCTCTCTCCCTCTTCCTCTCTCTCCCGCCTTCTTTCTCCTTCTCTATACTTTCCACAATCACTACGTGCTTGTTGATAAATGATAGCTCAATCACTTTTTTTTACTTGGTCACTTTCTTTTTTTGTTCCTTTTCAATTTTCAAATTATTTTATTCTACATATAATTTGCAATGTTTTCTACTAAATTTTGTTCTAGTCAGAGAGCAAGGGCTGCAAGGTTTAGGCCTGTGAGCCCAAACCATGCCTTTGCGCTTTCAGTCGATATAATTTATTTGTTTTTGTTTCTAAATTTTGTCATTTTGTGAGCGCCATAAAACAATCAATCAATCAATCAATCAATCCATCTCTCGCTATCTCTATCTCTCCCCCTCCATTTTTTGTTTTCTGTCTCTGAATGTCATATTTTCAGGATAGGAAACAGTGCTCTGCCACAAGTAGACGCACTTTTTGGTATCAAGTCAGTCCGCATGCATTGAAGCGTTTAGAGCTTAAATCTGGATGGTATACACTCATTGAACCGGGATATCTTTGGACAAGTGCTACAGAACGTGATAAAATTCACTTACTTTATAAACTAAATTTGATGGGAAAACCATTTTGAATTTCCAAGTTTAATCACATTTCGAATCCTGTACCGCATTGGATTCCTTGCAAATTCTTGCTACTGCTACAGTCTGTAGAATAGGTCCAATCTGGTGTAATGTCAGTTGAAAAGAGCGTCGGGAGCAAACTTAAAAACTTAAATAAAAACTTAATTAAAAACTTAATTAAAAACGTCTTAAATGCGTTTTTACTAGAGTAATTCGAGTTGTAGAATGAGTAGGACATAGAGGAGTTCCAACTAATCACAGCTTCCTTTATGATTCTCATGATGTTGGGACACTGTCCTCGGCATTTGACCATTTTTTGTTTGTTTTTTGTTTTTTGTTTTGTTTTTTTTTTTTTTTTTTGTAACGAAAACAGAAGAACCTTGGGTTAGATCCACAGGGTGGCGTGTATGGTGGTCTAATAATTCTGCACGGGACAGGACTGAGGACATGAGGTGCAATGTTGCCATTCTTCACATAACTATCCGATTCTTTTTCCTTCTTGACGTAATGTAAAAGTTGGTCATGTAAGGATAAGAAAATCTGGCAACATTGCGAAGTGGTTCAAGCTGGATGGCAGGGAGGGGGATGGGCTCAAGACGTCCGTCGCGTCGCGACAGTGTCCTTGAGGAATGAAGGTTGCAAACTTGCAGCGGAACATGGTGCAGGGAAGGAGTCATGCGTAGTGTTGCCATTTTTCGGATAATTAGCCGATATTTCCCATTTGATTTAATTTAAAAGTTAGTAATTAACAGGCAAATCTGACAGCAGTGGTTTAGAGTGTGCAGCACGGTGCTGCAATGTATGGCAGAAATTATCCAAATTTTACATTAAGTTAAATGGGAAAAATCGGTTAGTTCTACTAAAAATGGCAACACTGATGCAGCGCATAAACACAGTGCACCGCGCCCGTATAACATATGCAATCTACATATACACGCACACATGTTCCACGACCGGAAACTATGCTTGCAAGTGTCAAAAACTCCCGAAGCTTATAGCTCCTTCGTGCATACTCTCTTACATAAGAAAAACAGAAAAATATAACAACCTATTTTTAACCGGAAAGGAATGTTATGTATTGACCATTCCAAATACCGCAAGTTATGTTACAGCCACTTCATTTTTTTTTTGCGCATTAAAACCATGCATCAAAAGCCTTAGAACTTTGCAACACAGGCAGATGCACGATTGCAAATCATCCCATTTCTTGCACTATACCCGGTAAAAATGAATCACCCGGTTTGGTCCTGAAAACGTCCTAAAAACCGCCTAGTATTATCCGAGTGTCGTTTTGGTTTCGAAGTGAACGTCCTGGTGTCGGCCTGAAGTGCAGTTTGAGTTAGGCGGATGTCCGTTTCTCGTGTATTTTTCGGGAACGATGCAGACCTTAGCCCATATGCATGCGTTAGACTTAAGGTTTTTCCCTGGACGTTTTTCGGCTCCGGAAAATAATCTTACAAATAATAGGGATGATTTGCGGACAGTTTCATTTTTCGCCGGGTAGCGAAATGATTGAGGGGCCTTCAGTGCTCAATGGAGCCCTCGCAAGGTTTTTCTGAAGGAGGCCGATGGACTATCGATTCTGATACAAAAGTCTGAAAAAGTATTAATGAGACTATTAAAAAAGTCTTCGACTTCAGTGACATTCTAGGATTAAATTGCTTGTTATAAATGTTTTTTCTAATACCATGAATTAGTATGCAACTTAGTATTGGAACAGAATCCGGTTTCTTATTTGTACTATCTTCAGGCCTCACGGAAGTGAGGAAGATGGAGCCTCTGCACTAGCTAACAGTCGCATAAAATCATCAATATCGACCTTTTAAGCTCAATTTAAAACTTTTCAGTGACATTTTTAGGGTTCCATTACCTATTATAAACTTCTCTGATTTTAAAATTGATAACGACAGTAGTTCATGATGGATAAATTCATAAGAAAACTCTCTGATTTTTTGCCTCTTTTTGACGATCTCAGAGCAAAGAGTACTATTTGATGGATTCATTCAAAGAGTAAACAAGAGTCGCAATTGAATGGAAGGCCTGAGTGGTCAACGTAGATAAGGGATTGGAACGTGGGCTGGCCTCTGATTGGCTGCAACGCGTGGTGCTAAAATATCTTAGGTTATAGGGAAATTAACACGGGGTTTTCGTTCCGGGACGTTTATCTCGAAGCCTGTGCAAAATCATTTCTAAACAATTTATGCGAGTCGATTTAGCAGAATTTTCCAAACAAATTGATAGGTCATAAGTGCCACTTTGTTGCAAATTCGAAAAGATTGTTTCAGTTGAAAAGTACGCACAATAGTGAGTTACTCAAACACTGCTCGAACACACACCAAGCATGTAAACACACTATTGTGCGTACCTTTCAACTGAAACAGTCTTTTCGAATTTGCAATAAATTGGTACTTATGACCTTTCAATTTGTTCGGAAAATTCTGCTAAATGGACTCGCATAAATTGTTTACAGAAGATTTTGCACAGGTTTCGAGATAAACGTCCGGGAACGAAAACCCCGTGTTAATTTCCCTATAACCTAAGACATTTTAGCACCACGCGTTGCAGCCAATCAGAGGCCAGCCCGCGTTCCGATCCCTTATCTACGTTGACCACTCAGGCCTTCCATTCAATTGCGACTCTTGTTTACTCTTTGGATCCATTATTGATTGTGACGCCATAGGAGGATACAGGAATATTTCTTTTCTCTCTCTTTCTCTATGGCCGTTTGAAGAGATGTGTTAGGAAAGGATAGAAGAGGGGGCGAATCACGTGACTTAAACTCCTATCTCTATCCTTTTCTAACGCACGCATGCAAATGGGAGGAGAGTGAGAAAGACAGATCCCTGTATCCGCCCATGTCGTCATCGCTATAAAACTGTCTATTGCCGAAACGAAGAATGAAAGGATGGGTGGGCGAGCTTGCATTTTTATAAGCTGCTCTGCAAGTGAAAGAGTTCGTGGGATGAGCGATGGAAGAAAGAAGTACGGAGAGAGAGAGAGAGAGAGAGAGAGAGAGAGAGGGAGAGAGAGGGAGAGAGAGAGAGAGAAATGAGAGAGGAGGAGAGTGGGAGGAAAAGAAGGAAGAGGAAAAAATTAGCCGCAGAAAATACAAGGTCTGTGTGCAACCCTTTCTTCCAGTTTTTTTTTTTTTTTTTTTTTTTTTTTTTTTTTTTTGTTCTAATAGCCTTCCGGTAAGATTGACAAACGGTGGGTCACCTTGAAAAATGCACGCTGGAATCAGTGTTGCCAGATCGAGGGTAAAAAGCCGTATCGTTCACATTTAAATCAATGTAAAACGTACGGCTTCTTCACCCCAATCCGGCAACACTGGCTGGAAAACGGTGATGCCAATTCGAAACATGTGTTTTGAAAGCCCGGAGGAACATGACTTGACGACCAAAACTACTCCTGTTTTGTGAGTGCAAATTCATTTTGCTGGCAATAGAGCTCTCGAAAGGTTTTGCTGTAAGCAAATGGGTTATCAATTCTGATGTAAAATTCTGCGAAGAAATCATTAACAAAGTCCAAAACTCAAGCGTCATAGTGAAAACTAAACTATCGATGCGTTTTTGTCTCGCAAGCTGTGATTCTGAATTGCATATCAGATCTGAAGGACGGTTTAAGTTCAAGCAAAAAGCCAAGGAGATCTTAACGAATGTTTCTGAATTGTACCTTCACTGTTCTCTTACATTTCACAATTGCTTTATAAGTATCATAGCGAAATTACTAATTTGAGTATTTTCTCTAGCGATCGTTTTACTTCTCAACGAACTGATATTTTTTGTATTATTTACTTCAAATAATAACTGACGGATTGTTGAATGCCGTCAAAAAAAACGCCTAGCGGCAGGAAAGCCACAAATTTTTTTTTTTTTTTTTTGAATGATCATGGACGGATACAGAAATTTGATGTCTTTCTCTCTCTTCAGCCATTTGACACATGAAACAGAAAAGGAGGCGGGGCCATCACGTGATTTTATCTCTGTCCGTCTTCTGACACACATGTTCAAATGGGAGGAAAGAGGCCTTGAGAAATATGCGCTGCGTGTAGATATCTGACCAAAACCTTCCGTGAAAAAAGCTGATTTTAAAAGCTTTCAAATGGTACAAACCGCGATGCCGAGAAACTTTTCGTCAAAGAGTTATGACCGCCCAAAGTTTTAAATCTAGCCGAAAATAGGGTTTGGGCTAGATTTCGATTTTTTACGAAAAACTTAGCTGCTCCACCAATAATGGGTCCGTTGCAAACTTTTGGTACAGCGCTACAGAGAGTTTAGTCCAATGTGAAATCGCCTGAAAAGTCCATTGACGGCATCAGAAAGTCATAAAATGCGATAATAAAACTCACTAGAGGCGTTTAATGAAATCCAAGATGGCGAGCAATTATCGAGCAATCTGTATTCATGCACCGTGTGGCGTGAACATCCAAGGATGGCCAATGTTGACAACCTCACTGGAAGTAGAGGTTATGTGTGATTATGTGTGATTGTGTGTGGTTATGTGTGTACAAGCAGAGCCATTAGTCCTGCGTCGACAATTCGACGCAACCCGCATTACATTTGCAGTTAACGCTATCTTATCTTTCTTTTCTTTTGTTCTCTCAAGACCGAGAGAGGTTCGGGCTACGTGTAGTGCGGGTTGCGTCGAATCGTCGACGCAGGACTAATGGCTCAGCTTGTACGTTGTGATTGGTTGTGTTCGATTTTGTGAGGTTATGGCTATCCTTGGGTGTTCGTGGTGCATGCATACAGGTTGCTCGATATTTGTTTGCCATCTTGGATTTCATGAAACGCCTCTTGTGAGTTTAATATCGCATTTTATGACTTTCTGATGTCACCATTGGATTTTTCAGGCGATTTTATATGGGATGAGACCCTCTTAATCGTTGTAGCAAAAGTTTGCAACAGACCCATTGATGCAATGGTTCTGTTGCAAACTGTTGCTACAGCGCTATAGAGTGTTCAATCTGATGTAAAATCGCGTGAAAAGTCCATTGGTGGCATCAGAAAGTCATGAAATGCAGTATGAAACTCACGAGAGACGTTTAATGAAATCCAAGATGGCGGTAAAATATCGAGCAACCTGTATGCGAACCACGCACCACGAACATCGCCAAGGATAGCCAACCTCACAAAATCGACCCAATCACAACGTATAAATAAACATATAACCTCTGAAGCTGTGAGGTTGTCAACGTTGGCAATCCTTGGATGTTAAATGTGCATACAGATTATTCGACGATATTTTACCGCCATCTTGGATCTCATTAAACGGCTCTTGTGAGTTTATTATCACATTTCATGACTTTCTGATGCCACCAATGGACTTTTCAGGCGATTTTACATGGGATAAGACCCTCTTTATCGTTGTAGCAAAAGTTTGCAACAGGCCCATGCATTGATGCAATTCAGCCAAACTTGGTGATGTGGGTTTTTTGGGTCACTGAATTAATTTTTGACAATAGTTTTTCATAATTTCCAAATCCAAGATGGCCGCCATGGTCATTGTTCATTGAAATCCCACCAGAAGTAATTTTCGGGAATTTTAGGCACTAAAATCGAAAAGAGCACCGAAGATTATACATTTATACTGGATCATTTTTCTACCAAAAGTTTTGTCAGCGCTACCAAAGTGTTTTTTCCGTTTTTTCTGTGTGTTTCAGCAACTATGAATATCGCGTTTTTGTAGACGCATTTGCGGGCTGCGGGTTTCTGGCAGAACTTATTGCTGAGATAGCAATGCTGGTGAGTAATACAACATTATTATTTATTCCCCCCCCCCTTTTTCTTTCAGTGCTAAAAGCAACAATTCAATAACTTATATCAGCATATCAGCAAAAGTTAGCCAAAGCCCCATTCCTCTGTGAATTCTCATTACGTAAACAAAAAAGTGGCAACGCGGTGAGAATTGAAGTTGGGAGCAGATGGCACGGCCAGTGTTGCCAGATTGGGGTAAAAAAGCCGTACGCTTTACATTGATTTAAATGGGAACGATACGGCTTTTTATCCTAGATCTGGCAACGCTGGGCACGGCACTCAAGGAAACCGACAGCGGTGAATTGAGAGGACGAAGAAAGAAGAAAGAAGAAAGAAGAAAGAAGAAAGAAGAAGCGATCCTCTGTGAGAACAAGTCGAGTCGCTCATAAAACAGAAGACAGAGAAAGAGGAGAAGAACTGTCGAGGAAAGGGAGGAGGGGGCAGAGTGTCTAGTATTAAAATAATTCTATTGAAACGAGCAAAAATATTTGACGGTAAGTTTTTTTCTTTTCTTTTTTTAAAGAGGAGATCGCAGACGCGGGTCCACTGTGTATCAGCTTTCTTCCTTAAAATTTCTCGGTGTACAATTTATCGTTGGAAAAATTTCAGGTGAGGGAATAAAAGATTAGAGTAAAATTAAGAATGGACTGATTTTGAGCGCGACAGTTCTCATTCGCGAGTGGTGCAGTAGCGTCATTTGCGGGGAACAGAAACAAGAGAGACAAGGGGGTCGTTATCAGTGGTTTCGCGTGCCATCTGGCGACGATGCAACTGCTCCATTTAAACTCATTAAATATATCGAATTTTCCCTGTGCACTGTGAACCCCCTGAATTCGATCTTTTGCATGAGTTCAAGTGGATAGAATACATTGTTGCCAAATTGCACGCGACGCGACGCCACCAGTCGATATCCTCTGATTGGTCAACGAGTTTTAGGCTCTACGGGCGCAGCCATTGGATACTTGTTTCCACATTTATTTGTTTACGAAAGCGGCAGCTTATTAGTTTACATTTTCAATAGAGGTCTCACGCGGTGCTTTACGGATAAAATAGTTAATGGGTCTGTTGCATACTTTTGCTACAGCAATATAGAATCTTGATTCTTATGTAAAATTCGGCGAAAATAACGATGTTCACATTAAAAACGTTCAAAATCCACTCATTAACTCAGAAAATCACTTCAATTTCAAACAGCCCGCGCTACATCTAGACGCTACACCGGTACCGGCACCGGTATACTACTACATAGACGGAACCACCGTGCATAAGTAAACAACATCGTAACTATACAAAATTATGGAATTTCTTTTTTAATACGTGAAATATGAGCTGCATTTGCTGTCTGGTTTTTTCGGTTTATCAAAGATTACAAAATAATATAAGAAATGTACGCATCTAAACGAAACATTCCAATGTTTGTAAGTTCTGTTCATGTTTACATAACGAGATGGTTCCATCTATGTAGTTATAAGTCGGTGATATAGTGTCTAGTGTAGCGTGGGTTGTTTGAAATGGAAGGTATTTTCTGAGTTAATGAGTGGATTTTGAAAGTTTTTAATGTGCGCATCGTTCTTTTCGTCGAATTTTACGTTAGAAACAATGTGTCATATTGATGTAGCAAAAGTACGCAACAGGCCCATTGTCGATGAACCTGTTAATTTTAATCATGCGTGATTCACCTCAAGAATGTCCGTAATGCCCAAAAGAATATTTTTAAGCTTAAATAGATATCGATCAGCAAAAGCATAGTGAAAGATTGCACCGGTAGGAACTCTGTGGCAGTATGGCACAGTAATCTTTGCAATTGGACCAAAATACAAGAAACGGAGCGGCGGGCGCCCCTCAGAATGTAAACATGTTTACATTATTTGCAAATGTACAAAAACGCATCCAATGACAGCTCCCATGGTTACACTTGTCTTAACTCTTTACATATACCGGGTATCTCCAGGTTATCGAAATTAGAGTCCCTATATACTATGAGAGTTGCGACAAGACTCTCAAAATGAAGAAGAAGAAGTGAATCAATGGAGCCCCAAGAGGCAAATTGCAAATGGCGTTTGCCTCTGCGCTGTTGCCTTTATTTCGCTATCTCTTGTAGGTTACGTTCAGTTCAGTTTTCGACAATAACAGTCGTTATTGAAAGAGATAATGTTCTCCATAGTAACATTCAAGCAGAGGAAAAATTCACAAAAATTACCGCGGTCACTGTTATACTTCAAATGTGTAATGAAAGCGAGTTCGCGAAAAGTAAACAAACCCTCCGCCATTTGCATTTTGCCTCTTGGAGCTTTCTTGACAGCCTAAATCTGTGAGCCAATCAGAAATGGATTCAGCAATGGCGCAACTCTCATAGTATATAGGGACTCTAATCGAAATAAGGTACGTGTTTTCTGACTCACTTCGTAAGGACTTCTGATTTTGAGTCATACTGTATAAGCAGGTAAATTGAGCAGCGGAATTCCCGCATCGTGCATGTGAGGAAACGAAGATGAAGAAGAAATATAGGGATTATGTCAAATAAAAATACAAAAACAAAGAGAAAATATACATTAAAAAAAAACCAAAAACAAAAAAAAAACAGAAAAAAAAAACAAAAAACAAAACAAAGCAAACAAAACGTTTTGTTAGCGATGCGGTTTCCATTGCAGTTGGTATAGAGACGTGTTTAGATGCGTTGTGAATTTAGCAGCTGCTTTCGGCGATTCTCTTTTCTTCTCAGTTCTCGCTAATGAATTTGAAACTTGATTATGGGACCATTTGACGTCTGGTAAAAACATGTCCCCCCTTTTTTCTTCTGCAATTTATGTCTGACATCACCGCCCCCCCCCAAATTTTTCTTCTCTCCCCCCCCCGTTGCTGAGCCTTGATCCGAGTAATTTAAGTGCATATAATCAGTCGATCAAAATGCAGTTCAGCAGACGGGACACATCTATATTTAGAAGCGCAGAATGTAGCAGGTTGATTTTAAAGTGAACACATGATCCCGCGTGAATTCGTTTTAAATTCGATTTTTATCGCATGCAAATGCGAAGGTCGCACTTTGGTCAGAGGTAGTCAAAAAGTGGCCAAAAATCAAAAGGTAAATTTCTCATCTATTCATCATGTATAAACTTTGAATAATTTTAATCACAGAGAAAGCACCTTTGTCAAAAAGTGGCCAAAAATCAAAAAGTAAATTTCTCATCTTTTTATCATGTATAAACTTTGAATAGTTTTAATCACAGAGATTGCACCTTTAACAAGTAATTTAAACCTAGAAATGTCTCCGGGAAGTTTTTTAATTGAATCTTAAAAGGTCGGAAACGATGATTTTGAATCAATTTTTTTTATTGATTTTTGGCCTCCATTTTCAGATCTGGGCCTTTGCCCTTTGTGCGGTCGGTGCAAGCTGTTGAGATGCTATCCGGAAGAAAGGCAAGGATCATTCATTCCGAGCAAAACTGAGCCTTAGTGAAATGATGATTTCAACCCCCCCCCCCCCCCCCCCCCCCCCACCGATTGTGAGTAGATATAAAAACGTGATGTTAAACTGTAAACATAAGCCTCTCGGATAGAATTTCATGTACATATATTACATGTATATAAAAAAAAGTTTTTGATGATATCTTAGATATTTCTAACAGACTAATTTAACCATTTTTGATTGAAAAAACCATAATTTGTTTAGTATCCGTTACCTTACGGTAAAATTGGGAAATTCTCACTATTTACGTCTTATAACACCGACAATATTGAGGAAATCCAGATTTTACGTCGGAGGAGACTCCAGAGATGTCGAATATTTCCTCAATTTTTGGTATACTTATAACTATTTCCCAAAAATTACGACATTTTCTCCAACTATATTGTCGGTGGAATATAGGACGTAAACCTTAAGGAAACAGTACCCAGCCTTTGTTTCCGTATTCCGATTGGTGGAGGAAAGTCTCTTGGTTGCTAAGTCTAATCAAAATATATGGTTTATCTGATGGGTTAGGTTACAATGAGAATTAGTTCTCCTCAATATTGCCTGCATTCTTGTAAAAAGATCCTAAAATGTATATGTTGGATTTTTTCAATACAATAAATCTATTCTTCTTTTTATAGAAATTCTGGCATTTTTATGTGAATAATCTGGCTTTTTTACCTGAATAATCTGGCAGTTTTTACTAGAATATTCATGTGAAAAATGCCAAAATGTCCGGCCAAAAGTTTCAGAATTTCAGTTAAAAATAAACACAAATTCTCGTCAAAAATCCTTGAATTTCTTTTGGGAACTTTTGTTCCGAATTCTGGTAATTTTTAGAAGACTTTATTTACTGAAAGTGCTCAGCACACAAACACACACGCACAAAAGTAGAAGTTTGATTGTTTCTCAATTGTGTAGCGCTTTGGATGGTTAAAAATAACCATTTAATCGTGAATATTAACCGTATGACGGTGAATATTACCAGTCGTAAGCATATTACTGTAAATAAGACCCAAAAGTCCTATAATATTCAACCATCGCTTCACAAGCTCCAACCATTCAAATTGCTACACAGTATAGGATCATCTAAGGATAAAATTTACCCCTCCACTTTTCCAAACACATGAAATGTATGAGTGAAGTTTTAGAAAAACGGGGATTTTTGTACTGTAAAGCGCTTAGCAGAAAGTGACTCAATTAGAATATGGCGTCGCGTGCAACCTGTCAACGCTGAATTTTGTCCATTGAAGCGCATGGAGAGGTCAAACTATTGGAGGTACACAGTGCACTCAAATCGATATTTTGCATGGGTTCTAATGGACGAGACGCAGTGTTGCCAAACTAAACGCGACAC
Source organism: Trialeurodes vaporariorum (assembly GCA_011764245.1). Classification (NCBI taxonomy): domain Eukaryota; kingdom Metazoa; phylum Arthropoda; class Insecta; order Hemiptera; family Aleyrodidae; genus Trialeurodes; species Trialeurodes vaporariorum. Next base: position 54,685,538 of record VMOF01000320.1, on the reverse strand, counting down.
CACTGTCTATTAGGTAATACATTTTTTGGTAGCGTGAGCAAAAATAATTAAACTAAGCCGCCCGAGTCCACCGTGCCGCACCGTGGCCGATCTGCCAGTTGATAGTATCAAAATGGCCGCGTGAGGGTGTGATCCTGATCCCCCATGATAAAGTTCGGTATGCGAAGCTAAATGCTTTCCGGCCATTGCTGGACAATTCGACCGCGCGGTCCGAATGTTTGTTTATCAAAGAGGTTTGGATGGGGTTGAGGGGTCGATGGAGGGGGGGGGGGGCTCAAAGGATGGAGATTGATGGTGGTCTCTCTCGGCATCGGCGTCGAATGGAAAACCCGCGCAGAACTGAGGAAACACATCGTAGCACGCACTCACAAAATTCCGATTACCATTTTTCTCGGTTAACTTCGGGTCCTCAACACCCCCTCCCCCCAACTTGGTTGCCGCAGTTGGGGGGGGGGGATGCGTACACGTACATCCCTCCTTCTTTACTAAACACGAGATGGGGAGAAAGTGAGTGAATTATCTCGTGTAATAAGCAAATTTTATTTTTTGAATTCAGATAATATGTGACTTAAAACTCAGCATGGAACGCCAGTTTCACGCTACATAATATACGCAGACTGCATAGAGCTAATAAACTTCAAAATCAATTTACTTCAAGTCACAAAAAAATGACTTAACCCCTTATGGACCAAGCCCGAATATACTTGGTTTTCTCACCTAGTGTATTTCACATTGTTCCAGTATCAGGATTCCGGATAAACACGGTTCTCGATGTAGTATAAAAAGATGAGATTTCGTCTGGCGCCTTCAATCCGCCGTATATGCAATTCCAACTCCCCCGAGTACGAACAGTTAACTACCTTCCCTATACAAACGGAAAAGTGATGTTCATGTGAACTAACCTGGTCTTTAAAGGGTTGACATCTCCATTCACTTCATCCGCCTTTGGGGGTCCGCCGCAAAATTTTGCTATTGCAAAAGTAGCAAAATGGAGGTGAATGTATAAATGCGTGAAAATCACATCGATAGTGATAAAAAAGCTCAAAAATTACAAGAGAACCCACAAAAAGCGTCTTAAGAGAAATCTACGTAATATGGCAGTCAAATGATCAGGTCACAATATGGGAGAGTTCCACCTACTTGCAGTGCAGCTGTCTCTATTATGAATCACTCTTATCAGCATGGGATGCTGCGATTCGACGAGATTACCCCATTGTGACTATTTGTCCGCCATCTTCGAATTTGTATTAACCCTTGTTTTTTGAAGGTATTTTACGTACCATCTGGTAACCAGAGAGGGGGAGAAGGGAATTCATCCCAACTTAAAACTATTATCGATGACTTATTTTTTAATATTTTTCAAGTCTGTGGAAAACCATCTTGTTCAGTATTCTTTGAGAAATAATATTATGTACCCCCCCCCCTCCTCAATTTTTTGATTTTATAAACGTTCGGCGAGGAAATGTCCAAAAAAGAACCAATTTAAAATATTCCAAAAGATTGTAACAAATGTTCCTTTGATTTCTTTGAATTTTGAAATTCAGATGCAGGAAGTCCCAAAAATTACGTACTTTGAATCAATATATCGCACAATGAGATCACGTGAGGAGCAATTTTGCCCTCCTCAAACTGGAGGAAAGTATACGTTGATGCCCGAGGGGCGGTGGTTAATTTTTACCCTCATCAACATTCTTACCTATAAATACGGGAAAATTTCATGCAAATTTTCGATGTTTTGTGGAAAGCCTCTGAATACCCTCACCGAGGAATACATGGAAGCATGAAGTGAATTGTTGACATTTTCAGGAGTCAATTTTGGAGATGATGCCAATCCTTAGTAGAAATAAACCTCAAGCCCTCAGAAATCATATTCCAATTGCCCTCAAAAGAAGTCAAAACCCTCGAGAATTTTTAGGGTTAACCTCAAGATTCTTGAGGGTTTTGAGGGTAATTGGAACATGATCTCTGAGGGCTTGAGGTTTATTTCTACTAGGGATGGCGTTATTTTCAAGTGATTTTACTTCAAAAAAGACCCTGTCTATAGCTGTAGCAAAAGTTTGCAGTAGAATTATTAACGATTACCCCATTGGCATTGGTGCTGAAATAAAATATGCCTCTTCTACTTGTAAATCACCGCGAAATATGACGAATTTTATTTTTTGATCCGTTAACCTCCACGATGCTACCGTCAACCAACATTGGCGGATCCAGCAATCTGGAAACTGTGTATTCTTCCCATTTGATTGCATGAGAAATAATCGATTAGTCGCGAGGCTCCGGCCTCTTCTAGGATCGATTGTCATCATACATTCAAATGAAAAGACTGCGCAGTTGCCAGATTTCTGGATCCGCCTATGTCAACCACTATCAACCATCAATCATCATCCCCATCGCACGCGCTTTACAGGACACTAGAGTCCCTATATGTAGAGAGTTAAGACAAGTGAAACCATTGGCGCCGCCATTGGATGAGATTTTGCACATTTTTGTTTAAATTCTGAGGGCCGTTGTTGTGTTTTCGTCCACTGCAAAGATCACAGTGGCGCTGAGTTTCTAACGATGCCATCTTTTACTGCTTTTGTGAATCGACATCTATTTACGCTTTAAAAGATTCTTTTGAGATTTATAGACATTTTTGAGGTGTATCATGATTAAAACTAACAGATTCGTCGAAAATCAACTCTTTATCCGTAAAATACCGTTGGTAAACAACTGCGATTGTAAACAAAAGTGCAAAATCGCATCCAATGGCGGCATCCGTAGAGCCTAAAACTCATCGACCAATCAGAGGCTGACTACCCTCTTGTCTTAACTCTCTACATATAGGGACTCTACCGTCAACCAACATTGGCGGATCCAGCAATCTGGCAACATTGAACTCTTCCCATTCGATTGCATGAGAAATAATCGATTAGTCGCGAGGCTTCGTCCTCTTCTAGGATCGATTGTTATCATACATTCAAGAGAGAAAACTGCGCAGTTGCCAGATTTCTGGATCCGTCTATGTCAACCACCATCAACCATCCAAGGGCGGATACGGGGAATTGTCTTTCTCTCTCTCCCTTCATTTGAACTTATGTGTTAGAAAAAGATAGCAGACGTGACGTGATAGCATCACGTGACTTTGGCCCCCTCTTCTGTCCTTTTCTAACGCACGTTTTCAAATGGGAGGAGAGAGAGAAAGACAGTTCCCTGTATCCACCCATGCAACCATCAACCATCATCCCCATCGCACGCGCTTTACAGGACACCTACTGCCTGCTCAGCGAGCGTGGAGTGTTAAGAGCTGAGCCTCGCGAGCTGCCGGCGCGTCCAAAATGGCGAAACAGGTCGCAATCGCTGTATAGAACTAGGAATGGGATTCGAGGGATATTCCGCTTATACATTCCTCGCCTGAAAACAATGGTTAATATAAGTTTTAGAGGATCTACCAGATGATATTTTGCAATATGCGCGCGCTCTTCAATACATATATATCGCAGCCTGCCCGAAACCCGCGGATGGTCCGCGTGGCCCGGCACATTTCATAACGAGCGCGGCTCAAGCTCAGTCGGCTCGCAAACTCAATTCAGAGAGAGAGAGAAAGAGTTGAGGTGGAGCTGCGGGACATTGGAGAAGGAGAGGGAGAGGGAGAGAGAGAGAGAGAGAGAGAGAGAGAGAGAGAGAGAGAGAGAGAGAGAGAGAGAGAGAGAGATAGAGCCATGGTAGGAGAGAGTGGGAGAGAGACAGAGAGAGAGGAGCTCAGTGTTTTGCAACGAGTGGATTGGGAAATCGTTTTTAAAATACAGGGGTTCGAAGCGAAGGGGGGATCCGCATACTCAGCTCGCGTTGGAAGGAGGAGGGGCGAGGGGCCGTGGATGAAAGTGTTTGGTTGGTCGAAACCGTCAACTGCGCAGTTGGGTCCTTCCGCTCTCCGCTCTCCACAACAACTTCCTCTCTCTCTCTCTCTCTCTCTCTCTCTCTCTCTCTCTCTCTCTCTCTCTCTCTCTCCCCCTCCCCCTCTCTCTCTTTCTTTACCCCCTCCTCCTTCATTACTCTTTACCTCTCGCTCCCCCTTGATTTTGCGGCGTTTCTCCCCCTCGCGTTTCCGCTTTCGTGGCGAGCTTTATCCATCTCTCCCGCTTTACCCTCCGATTCTATTTGACGCAGTAATTCGGGTACTGGGCTTCTAATTTTGAGGTGTGGCCGCGTTCGCGTTCGCGTTCCATCCTACGAGCTTACGCCGATAGCTGTAACTTGCTTTCTGCGTCGAACGTACCCGAAAAAAAAGAAGAAAAAAAAAGAAAAGAAGAAAAAATGTATTTATATAAAGTGCCCTGCTCTCGGCTCTCTCTCCCCCGCCAATATCTTCACTTATTCTGTATCCCCCCCCCCCCCCCAATCTTTTAAGTTCGTGTATTCTCTCCGCCGTTTTCTCTTCTCCTTTCCAAAGTTTATCTATCCAGCATTTCTTAGTCGCTCCACACTAATGCCTCCTTTTTATTGCCTCTAATTTCTTCTTCCTTCGACCCAGGGCTTCTAGTTTGAGCCCATTAAAAAACCCTCTTTGAAGATTCGAGGTTGTTAAAAGTTGCATTTTATTAGCAAGGTTTCGACCGACCGTTGGGTTGGGCTATACGCCCGGCCTCGGAAGCCTCGGAGACGACATAATTTCATTTCGAGGCAAATGAAAGCACGAAAAAGAGGCGGAAGGTGAAATAGGTATGTCGAGGACTAACAGAGAGAAAGAGAGAGAAAGAGAAAGAGAGAGACTGCGTAAGAGGATGTAAGGAGGGGAGGAGAGGGAAAATGGAAAAGATAGAAAGAGAGAGAGAATAACACAACAGGCGCAATTACGCCGTGGAACGCTTTTCTCGTGTCGTTTATACGTGGCGTTTCTGGCGTTTCTGGCAATGGATTTTCCTTCATTTCTTTTTTCCTTTTCTATTTTTCCGTCTTTCGGCTGCGTTACATTTTTGAGTCACTGATTTATGCAAAAAGACATCTCGTTTTGCTCCTTTTTTCACTCTGAAAAGCTCTCTGGAGGGTCTGAGCGTAGATGGAGAGGGAGAGAGAGAGAGAGAGAGAGAGAGAGAGGGGAGAGAGAGAGAGAGAGAGAGAGAGAGGGGAGAGAGAGAGAGAGAGAGAGAGAGAGAGAGAGAGAGAGAGAGTGAGAGAGAGAGAGAGAGAGGAGAGAGAGAGAGAGAGAGAGAGAGAGAGAGAGATTGAGAGGGGAGGGGGCGAAATCAAATTAGAGTCAAGGGCCAGGATTGCCTAGACCAGAAGTGATTCAGAAATTAACACAAGTGCCCCGTACAGTAGCGTACATAGGAATTGGTCTTTCTCTCTCTTTCCCCATTTGAACACGTGTGTAAGAAAAGGACGGAAACAGGGGCTCGAACGAGACTTCAGCCCCTATTTCTTTCCTTTTCTAGTACATACACTCAAACGGGAAAAGAGCGAGAGAGACTAATCCCTGTGTACGCCAGTGGCCCCGTAAATTATGAAATGAATACAAAAAAGATAATTTTTTAAAAAAAAAATGAACATTGTAGTAAGAATTTGTGGTTAAATACCGGAAATGTATGAGGAGGAATGAAACAATTTCCTAACGAAATTTAAGAATCAGCTCATTGAGTTGTGGACGCATCGAGAATGGGCACCCGTAGGATCTCTTTTTTCTAAGTATCTGTATTTAAAATTCGGCATATTTGTATCAGAAGTATGGAAAAAGGTACACTGATTTATTGCTTTCCATTAAAATGAAGAATAAGAAACCTTAAGCCGCTTCCTCAGAAAACTCTGGAGGGGAGTTTAACCTGTAAACCGTTAGAGATAAAAATTAACTGTTTACAAATTTGGAATCCTTGAATTTTTGGCGTTAAAAAAAAAAAAAAAAAAACAAAGAAACACAAAAACACAAAAACAAAAAAAAAACGCACAAATTACAACACCATAATTATGTAAGTATACATCATGTTATAAGTAACCTACATAGATTTATTTAATGCTCCATAGCAAGCTGGTAAAAGCAATAATTATGGGCAGCATGCACCAAAGGGTTAAAACAGACCCCTCCCCCCAAATGCATCCCATGCTCCTTCGCAAAAGTATCGATTTCTTACGGACTAAATTGCACCTCTTGAGAATCGATTATTTTCCACAGGTTTATATTGGAGGGATTAGGCATCGATCTATCGCATTTCACGTGCGCCATCACTTTACCCCCATGTCGCATGACGCGTCACATAATGTGTTCTTGTGACCTTGTTGCTGTTGTTGTTGTTGTTGTTGTTGTTGTTGTTGTTGTTGTGGTTGTTGATGTTGTTGTTGTTGTTGTTGTTGTTGTTGTTGTTGTTGTTGTTGTTGTTGTTGTTGTTGTTGTTGTTGTTGTTGTTGTTGTTGTTGTTGTTGTTGTTGTTGTTGTTGTTGTTGTTGTTGTTGTTGTTGTTGTTGTTGAAATTAAATATGCTAAAAGGACTCAGTGCCATGCAGTGGAACTTGGTGAAGAGCTATTGACGCGAAAGAGACCATGGAGAGTCATGTGCTACCTACGCAATTTATCGACCGGCTCCCCCTTTCCCCCTTTACACCCCCCTCCCTCGTTCCTCTTTACTCTCCCCTGTGCAAACGGCTCTCTCTCCCTCTCTCTCTCTCTCTCTCCTCCCCCCCCCCCCCCCTCTCTCTCTCTCTCTCTCTCTCTCTCTCTCTCTCACTCTCTCTCCATTTGACTCCATCGACATTTCAGGCCACGATCCATCCCTTCGCATATTTCGCGAAACCCCTCGAATCGAGCATTAATATCATCGCGAAATAAGCCGTGTTTGAACACTCCACAATTCGTCAGTGTTGTGAAAGCTGAGATGAAAAACAGAGAGAAAATTGATTTGCAAAGGATAACGATCATATTGGATCAGCGGTAAAGAGCTAAAACTGTCAGGCTTGGGACCATATCCAGGTGCAAAAAGGGGAAGGGGACTAATCGATCATTTACAAGCAGCAGCTGATGATACGAAAATTAACTTCACCCGCACCAGTAGTAACAATTTTATTACTGGCTCAAGTGTTATCAGAATAAATCAAACTTAAACTTGCTCAAATTCAGCGAGTAGTTTAATATTTGTACTCCGCGGTGTTTATTTTGCTTATTCCGGTGATTGAAGGCGCTCCATGAAACATTATTTTGCAACGTTTAAAACGATTTGGAGTAACTTCCACTGTCAATAAGAGATAGAGATACGGAATCAAATAATGCCGGCGTGGTATGGTATTGAAAGGGTTGCGGGACTGTAGTGCGGGCTGCAACCCGACTCAGATTTATTCAAGCCGTTGGATGTAAAGTTGGCCCAACTCTAAAAATCTTCTCCGGGTTGCTTACAAACCTACCACTACTACAAACTATTACCTACTGGTTGCCTACTTTATTTCTGTATTTCTGTCAGGGCATTCTTCAACTTTTTATGAAAGCCAGGGAAAAGTTTGAAACATTCGGCGAACTGACGAAGTTTTTCTTTTTTATTTATTCGTTTCTCATCAGGAATCTCCTTATTAAATCTATTTTAGAGGAATGCATGTGCTTTTTTTTTCTTTTTCCGTCTCAGAAAGTTTTCCATACACATTTCAATTTAAGATGCATAATTCTCTGGATAATTGGACCGAGTTCTTCATAAGAGGGAACCGCAACTATGTATTTAGGAAGCCCACAACAGTCGGTTCCTTTCTCCAGAACAACTTGGTCCAATTGTTAGCTATCTAGCTATAGATTATAAACTTTTGGGGCCACCGTATAAATGTATTTAATTTGATTTTTTGAGTGCGAATGCGACTTATACTTGTATAGTTAACGAGTGTTTCTCCCGCACGAGCAGATAGGGTTGCATATTCAGATCTCCACCTCGCGGTCAAATTTGGTTGAAGGTAGGTAAGTAGAAATACTAACTTTGTTTTGGACAATACCCGGAGAGATATTCATTGTTACGTTTATAAACGCTCTAGAATTGGAAAATTGTCCATGGTTGCAGACTGCAGAGGTTGAGAACGCCGATTCCTGCGAGTTCAATGTACCATAAATAAATCTCGCAGAGATCTCGCAGAGCAGTGTTCCTGTTCAAAAAATAATGAGACACTTTTAAAAGCTTCTCAGCTGTTTTATGGAGGTAAAATTACGGTGTTGGTTTATTTTCGGTCAGAAAAAATCATCCAAAAACCTGTCGTAAATCAGACTGGGCTCATCCGAATGATTTAAGCGTCACTCCCTTCGAGAAATACAGATGAGCAATTTTATTTATTTTTTTCCCCCTCGCTGCGCCCGCCGTCGCATTGTTTTTATGGCTCAAAGCGCAGCCGTAAAAAAAAAAGACCCAAAAAGTAGGACTATTTTAAATTTTTCGGGAGACAAGAGTTTCAGGTGGACGTAAATATAATAATGAACAGAAAAGAGTTAAAAATATTTAATAGATTGCAATTATTTTTTTTTCTCTCTCTCCCCCCTCCCCTTTTCATTTTTCCTCGCGGGGCGATGAGTCGAAAAGGCGTGGATCTCATAACGGGACGCGGCGAAACCAAACAACACCTGCTGCACCCTGGCGTCGGAGAATCGGAACTAATTCGACGCATGGCATGGTGTGGCGCTTCGCAGGAGTCCCTACGCCCATTTTCACCTGAAATTTTTCAGCCCGCCCCCCGCCCGCCACGAAACTGCGCCGTTTCTCGCAACCCTCCCTCCTCCCCCTCCCCCCTCTCCGAACCCTCCCCCCGCCTCTAGAGTTTTTTTCCCCGATCGCATTTCCATGCTCTTTTACGCTTATCCATTATTTACAATTTTCATTTCGTGACCGGCTAACGCGTTGTAACTTTATTTCGGAAGAGAGAGAGAGAGAGCTTAGAGTCTCATTGGTCTTGTCCGTGGCGTTGTAATTACGTAGAAAACCTTTTCCCTCAAAGGTCTCTCCTTGCACCTCTTTGGCCGACGGTCGAACAATACAAAGCTCACTAAAAGCATACCCATAGATTCACTTTCTCTTTTCTCTGTCCGTTGAAACGCGATTGTTCGACAAGGATGAAACCCCCCTCTTTTTCCACCTTTTCAACTAATTTTTTTTCTAACGAGAAAATGAGAGGGATAAAAAAATATATTTTGCTGGTGCTCCGCTGAGACTCACATCAATGTGTTGAAACGGGCGGCAATGCGGTTCTTGCAAACTTTTGCTGTACAGGGGACAGAAAAGTTGATTCTTGCCTAAAAACCTGTAAAAAGGACGATGTGTACACTGAACAGTCACTAAATTCACTCTCAGAATCGAGTTTAATGTCGAATCTTCGTAGAAAAAGGGACATATTAGCCAGGAATTTCTCATGATACCTGCGTTGAACGACCATCACCATGGGCGGAGGCAACCATGGATTCATCCCATTTGAACACATGAGAAACAATCAATCCTTGAGGGGGCCATGACCCTCTTACTAATCGATTGTTTCTCATGCATTAAAATGAGAATAATACACAGTTGCCAGATTGCTGGATCCGCCTTTGACCATCACACAGAGAAAAATACTTCGGTAAAATTTGATCACCAAAGTTTTCGGTTAGAGAAACCGAAATGTTCGGTCCTGATACCGATTGCTTCATTAGTAATACTGAGTATTAGGTAGGGGTGGAATTTGGGTTATACTTACCGCTTTCTTCGGTACTTACATTTTGGTTTATTCAACCAAAAATTTCGGTGATCAAAATAAGTCGAATCTTCAGTTCTAACAACCGAACTCCGAAGCATTTTTCTCTGTGCACGATCTTCGCGCGGTAGCAGTTTTGTGAGTTTATTGTTGAATTTTAGACTTTTTCAGTGTGGTTTTCGTGATTTTTGCTGGTCTTAACATCAGATAGGACTATTTATTTGCTTATAGCAGAAGTTTGCAAGGGCGCCATTATAAAACCGCAGAGGAAATGAACTAGATTTTGAAACGAAATAATAAACACGAAGCTGCAAATGTTGAATGTATCGTCTAAGTATCGACATCTCCCTAGAGAGAGAGAGAGAGAGAGAGAGAGAGAGAGAGTAACAAGCCCCGTTTTTATGTAGAACCGAATTTTAATTCTGTAAATGAAATCACAACGCGGCCGGATTTCCATGAAAAAGACCGAAATAAGCTGATTCGTGTGTTATACGTGTTTACGGTTGCCCTCCAGGTTGCGTTCTATGACTTGGCCAGGGCGGCTACCGTCCCTTATGACGTTTCCGTTGATAAATAAGTAGTAACTTCATTCTTTTATCAATGGGGCTAACTTTTACTAAATGCGATTGAATTTTTAATTATTGAGTAAAATCCAGCAAAAATTACGATGAACGCATTACAAAATTACGAAATTCATTCACAAACTCACAAAATGACTTTAAAATCAAAGGCGTAATAGTGGAGCTACGCAGGTTGCAGGTATCATAGGAGATTCCTATCGAGTTTGAGGCTGTCCTCTGAGTGTTTCTATAGATAGAGTGACAAATTATAGACAGGAATGCCACATTACAAAGTGCATCGCTCCGCTATTGAAGAGCTAAGAGCAAAGTCGGCGCGGCGAAGCTATGCATGCAGGCTACAAGGACCATAGGTTAGGTTTAACGAAATTACAAGATGACGGTCGAATGAGTGTGTTACAAAAGGGGAGTCTCGTCTAATCGCAGTCTCCTCTATGATTAATCGTTTTTCTCGACCGCAATCTTGTAATTTTGTTAAACGATTTTTGGAATTTTCTGATGCCCTCAACAATATTTCCAGTGATTTTACATAGGAATCAACTCTTCACAGCGATGTAGCAAAAGTATGCAACAGACCCATCGGGTTGTATTTTTGTCAACCGGTCAACTCATTGGTGATTTAGTGAGTCAAAAAATGGTTCTTAAGATCCACAAAACTGCAGTTCTGAAAAAAGAATATTCCGAGGGTAAATAAACTGGAATAAGTGACTCAAAAGGAGGAGGAGGGCATAAACATGTCTACACCTGCCACATTGGCAGATCGAAACATGACATTTCGCAGACATAATTTTACGATTAAAAATCAAGCTTATGAACAATAAACAGCTCGATAGCTTAAAAATGTGCACTATCGACGAATTAAAGACTGTCGCAAGATTTTCACACATTTTCAGTCATGGACGTGAGTGTGGGACTGATCTGCAACCGGCTTCCCCGCCCCACCCGCACTGCCCTTTCACCTACAAGGTGTATGGAGTATGAAGAGTGGCCGAACCAGAACCTTGAAGGCGAAACTTAACTCCTGAAAATCTCGCGACAATCTTTAATTCGTCGATAGTACATCACTCATGATAATGCTTAAAATGAGTCAAATAACATGGGTTGCGCAAGAAAATATTACCACTTTTATACATACATATATTTAAAGCAACAAAAACAACATTTTTCTATGTTTCGAAAAATCGAGCAGGCCAATGGACCCGAGGTCTTGCTCTTTTCCTATCAAGTATTTTCCTAGATCGAGAACACTCAGGCGATATCCTCGAAGTCGCCCGAATGAGTCGGCGTATTATCTACTTTTGTCGACCATCTTGCCAGAAGTGATTTTGAATTGCGCGCCACTGAATTTGTGGTGTGAAGTTGGATGAGCTGAGCTGATGAGCATATCTGTAACCTTGTGTCTTGACTCACTTCCTTTTTCCATCGACCCACTCAATCTATACAGGGACAAGATTAACCACAGCGTGGTCAATTACTACGCACCCAAGTCGACCTTACATGACGAACGCGTGTAAAACACCCGATTTTCAAAAAAATCGTTAACAATATAAATCTAAAACGAAATTTGGAAAATAAGATCTCTATCGAAAGCTTAAAGCGTCAGTGATCCAATACCTTTAAGACGCTCTCTAGCGTCAAAATTATGAAACTGAGCTTTAAACTCCAACTTTAGCCCTTATTTTGCCACATACACTGAACTAAGGGGATCCTTTTGTATCAGCCGTCAGCGGTTTTGCACTTGCACATTTTCTCAACTCCTCTCCGCTCACATCCGCTCGGTCATATTTTTTGAAAACGCCATTTTGGTCGTGTTGCAACACGACCAAAATGACTACACTGTAGTTTATTTAGTCACTGTAACTCAATCTATTTTTCGATCTAATGTGCGCCACTGCTTCGAGTCCTAGGGCGACCTCTACAGCAGTACTAACGTAAGTCGCTCGAAAACGATAAGGACGGAGGCGTTGTTGTTTCCTCAGAGGCTCAAGGGGTGAGCCCCCCTCCATACCACCCCGTACCAACAGCCCCCCCCCAACCGTTCCCAGGGGATATGTGATCGGACTGACATGGATTACGACGCGACGCAGCGAAAAAAGAATGGAGGGCTCTCGAAGGAGACTCAGAGACTCGGGAGTTAGGACTCCGCCCCGCCCGCCCAGTCTTCAGTCCGTCCGATGGCAACGAGGTGAGGACTGAGAAGTGAACTTGGAAGAGAGTTCCGTGCAGTATATGCAACCGACTTGACGCAGCGGGACGCGCGCATGTTGCATACAAACCCAGTAATCCCGACGCGACTCGGCGACGCAATCATTCTACTACTGACACACATTAGCACTCCTGTCATCGACTGCAAGAGCGGGGAAGGCGAGGGGCGGGTGATGGGGGGAGGGGGAGGGGGATCCAGAGAGGAGGTCCCGGTCCCGCATCCCGGGGAGAGTCAGAGGAATTGAGCCAAGTAGTCCCAGTCCTCCAGACCTGTAGAACCAGACCAGTAGGCAGTAGATCCTCACCTCACCTCTCACGGCCGACCGGCCGCGCACAGTGAAACGTAACATGTATTTTTCCGGACATAAAAACACTTTTTTCTCGTTAATTTTCCTTTAAAACAATTTAGGGTTCATATTTTCTTGCAAAATCCATATTACTTTATTCATTTTAAGCTCTGAAATGAATGATCTCACTATTTTTTTTTTTTTTTATAGGTTATCTTGCTTTTCGTTGTTCATAACCTTGATTTTTATTTGTTGAAATTATGTTCGGAAAATTCCGTTCCATTTCGATCCACTGTGCGGCGTCCTTTAACGCACCCGGAATCCGCAACCCATCAAACATTGCTGTCAAATACTCGTAGATAAAAAATAAAAAAAAGCAGCACCGAGAAAAGAAAGAAGAAAAAAAAAAAAAAAATCCGCCAACCTCGAATGGATCTGTTGCAAACTTTTAGTAATGTGGTTTGAAGAGTTTATATTAACAAATACAAGAAAAAATCGCATGAAAATCACATTGCAACTCAACTGACTCAATCTACAATCTAGTCTTTGAGACTTTTTGAGTCTCAAAATCCATCCCAAAACACCATGAAGCCATTTAACAAAATTCAAAGATGGCGGTCAAACAAGCTGGCGACGATGATGGAACCCTATCTATAATGGGTCTGTTGCAAATTTTTGCTACATCAATATGACACATTGTTTCTTACGTAAAACTCGGCGAAAATAACGATGCGCACATTAAAAACTTTCAAAATCCACTCATTAACTCAGTAAATACATTCCATTTCAAACAACCCGCGCTACACTAGACACTATATCACCGACTTATAACTACATAGATGGAACCATTCAGTTAATGTAAACATTAACAGAACTTACAAACATTGGAATGTTTCGTTTAGATGCGTACATTTCTTATATTATTTTGTAATCTTTGATAAACCGAAAAGACCAGACAGCAAATGCAGCCAATAGTTCATGTCAGTGCGTCCAGGTTTTTTTTGGGAGGGGCTCGACTGAGAGCATTTGATGAACATTGTTCCCCCCTTCCCCTCCACCCCCAAAAACCGGAGGTCGGGGGGGATTTAGCCCCCTTAGCCCCCCCCCTGCGTACGCCACTGGTTCATGTATTTAGAACGGAATTCCATCATTTTGTAGTTATGATGTTGTTTACTTAATATGCACGGTGGTTCCGTCTATGTAGTAGTATACCGGTGCAAATAGCGTCTAGTGTAGCGCGGGATGTTTGAAATTGAAGTGATTTCTTGAGTTAATGAGTGGGTTTTGAACGTTTTTAATGTGCGTATCGTTATTTTCGCCGAATTTTACATAAGAGCCAAGGCAAGGCTCTACTTTGTTGTAGCAAAAGTATGCAACAGACCCATTGCAGTTTTCTCAAGAACGAATCTCTTTTCTCAGCATGGAAAGTTGCGACTAGTTGGGACTCCCTCAGTGTCATCCGCCCATTCGATCGCCATCTTTAAATGTTAAACGCATATTTATTGACTGTGTGGGTGGATTTTGTGCAGTGGCGGCTCGTGAAATGCGATATATCGATGTCTACGCCATGTAAAATTATAGAAAAGTATGGATCGTCAGGGGGTGCAATTGAACCCCCGAGAAATCGATATCAAAATGGAGAGGACATCGATGTATCGCATATTTGACGAGCCGCCACTGATTTTGTGACTTTTCGATTATTTCAATGTGATTATCACGCGATGTTCCCAAAGAATTGACCCTCCAAAATGCTATCGCAACAGTTGGCAACATAGACCCTCTTAATCGTTTTTTGACATTTCATGCCAACTTGTCTATGATCCATTGTGGCAATCAAGCGGGTCATTCATTGACTACAACAGGAATTTGTCTTTCTTTCTGTTCTTCCATTTAAACGCGTGTGTTAGAAAAGGGTGGAGATAGGAGCTAAAGTCACGTGATTGCCCCCCTCAGCTATCATTTTCTATCACATGAGCGCAAACGATCGGAGAGTGAGAGAGAAAGAAAAAATGCGCAAAACAACACTCCGCTGACCGATTACTCGAGTAGCAGGAGGCTCATTGCTATTTACTTCATACCACATGCCCCCCACCTTACCCCCACTCATTATTCTTCCTGCTTCTTCCCGCTTTAGCTCCCCGCATCCCCCAACTTTCAAGGACTCCTCCTTGGTTCAATTTCTTGTTCCTCTCTTTCAATTATGCTCCGCACTCCTCTTCCTTCAGACCTCTTTCGGTCCTACTTGTTTTTCTCCTGCTTCCATTCCATTTCTTCATACCTTCCTTCTTCTCTATTTTGCCCCCCCCCCCAATCGCTTTTTATTATCCTTCCTGTAACCCCCCCCCCCCGCACAACCTGTTTTCCTCGTCTATCCATCCGTCTAGCCGAACCGGCTATGAAGCGTGCGCCGATTACATACTTTCGCTTCGTTCCAGTGCATCGAAACCAAATGCAGCGCTGCCAAATTTCGTGTAAAAGATACAAATTTTCCATAAAATTGAGTTTAATGTGTGTCAGTGGCGGCTCGTGAAATGCGATACATCCCGCTCCATTTAAAACTATAGAAGAGTATCGATTTCTCGGGGGTTCAATTGCACCCCCTGACGATCGATACTTTTCTATAGTTTTGAATGGAGTAGACATCGATACATCGCATTCCACTAACGTGTGTATATTTTTCGCCAAATCTGGCAGCGCTGACCCAAGGATATTTTTATTTCAGACCTATTAATCTGCGAGCGCTGTTTCGTCCATTTCAGCCTGTGGTTCGTGTGTCCTATCCCCCTCTCCCCCCCCCCCCTTCACACTATGTTCGTCCCCCTCCAGCGCGACTTCGGTTCCTGGAAGAATGCAATCGCGAAACCACAAGTACTTATCATTGGGTAGAACCTCCTTCTTTCAATGCTAAACTTTTGGAGTGACCTTGGAGCTCCGCACCGTCATTGCAGTCGCGTTGCGTTGGGAGGGGGGGGGGATGGGGGAGGGGTGTGTTAATGCGGTCTCTGGAAGAAGAGTTAATGAAAAGTCAGGTGTACTCTATCGTATGCATGAGCATTATGGTTACCCTGGTAGAATTGCTTCATGACAGCAATTTTCCGTGAAAAAAGATTTTCGCATGGAAACAACACATCAATTTAAAAAAAAAAAAAAAAAAACATTGACGTGGTTTCCACTGAGATTATGATGCGGTTTCTTTGGAGATCGACGTATTTTCCATGGAAATTGATGTATTTTCCTTGGAAAATTGTTTCTCTGGAAAATTTGTCGTAGAACATTTTCACCAGAGAGTGCGGTAGAGTGTAGAGTATACACATTGAAAGTGAATTAATGGTATTGACATCCTTATTCACTTTATGAAGGAATCCCTTTCAATAACATATGAACTTTGCATATATTCCCTAGAAGGTCTAAGGAGCAGTCGAGGAATTAAAGAAATTTTTTTTTTTTTTTTTTTTTTTTTTTTTTTTTTTTTTTTTTTTTTTTGAAGAATAGGAATAAGAATTCTAATTCTAAGATTCTGAAAAACTACTGCAACTAAAGCCGTAATTTTTTATGGAATCAGATAGGTGATGAAGCCGACTGTTTATTGCTGTTTTGGATGAGAGTCAAATACGATTAAAATAAGCAAATTTTAGCGATCGAATGTCATTCACTTCAAGAATTGATGATTGCTAACTGATGCCGCTGATCGGTGAAAAATCTAGCCAATGAGAGTCGAGAATGAACCTCTGAATGATATTCTCGTGGAAATGAAAGCTGCGACAATAATATTCCATAACATAACCTCTAAATCAGCTCTGAATGACATGACCATTTTTAACAAAAAAAAACTAGCGTTTCCGCAGCTAAAATTATGTTTGTCTCATAGGAAAATGACTTCTATACGCATGGTCTGTACAATAAACTTTATTCGATAAGTTCGTCGTTTCCGAAATTATCGAGGCGAAAGGAGTCAAAAAGGATAGAAAGATGAGATTTCTGACACCGGTTGCCAGGGGCGTGCCGTGGGGGGGGGGGGGGGGGCATGTGGGTACCCTTGCCCCGGGCGGCACTCTCCGGGGGCAGCAAAATCAGGGTGAACAACCAAAAAAAAAAAAAAGTTCGCGGAGGGCGGCAAGATTGCATTCTTGCCGCCCCTCTCTGGAAACCACGGCACGCCCCTGCCGGTTGCAACAGTTCGAAATCGAATCTACCTCCGAAGGTTAATTCGAAATTTCCAATTGTTGGAATTCATCGGTCTCTGGTGAGACCAACGAAACAATCGAATATCATCAAAATAAAATGCAAATCCATCGAATATCATACGACGGTGAATGATATTTGATCGCGAAAATTCGCTTAATGTTGATGTAACGTCCAAAATTGCGCTTCTTCGGCGCATCTGAAGTCATAAAATGGTTTTTATATCATTGTATACATTCCTATTTTACCGATGTCATTAAAAGGCATTTGATGCCGACTTTATAGACTTAAAAATCCGGGTCTTGGTGCTCAAAAACGGCAACCAATGATTTTTGATGACATCGGCGAAAAATATGCTTTTGAATAGTGATAAAAACAGTTCCATCACTTCAAACTCTTCCAATAGACGAAATTAACATCGTTAGTTAACATTTCAATTGACCAATAGCAATTGAAATGGCAATGAACATCAATAAATCCTACTGTTGCTGTTGCGATAACAAATTTTGGCTCATTAAAGTTATGGCTGGCTCAGGTCCCCGCAAAACTTAAATAATGAGGTGTGACAATTTCAGTAAATATGCATTGAGATCAAATTAGGATTTCTCCGATTGAGCATACCCCTTTTGCAGAAATGGAGCGTGCAATCCGAGAACGTCACAAATAAAAGTAAATGCAACAGTAAAGCATCAGTAACGCGTTCGTTGGTATAGAAATGCAACTTAACTTGTGTATGGTGAGAACTTAGTCTTCTTGACATCAGCTGGTATATTTTGCCGAACTTTGGTGAACTTTACCGTACTTTGCGGCTGCCGCCTAAATCAGCTGTGCGTATGATTAAAATTGTGCTGCACTATAATATGTACACAGAATTCTAATACAACTATTTAGGTGAGCAAATTTGGCTTGTTTCTGTCATGTCTCTTTATCGTGCAAACCCTTCCAAAAGAAGCAAATAATTATGCCACTTTCTGTGTGCAGATAGCCACTTTGAAACACTTGCACTCTCGTTTTATACCAATTCCAAATGGATTTGTCACATATTTTTTTTTTTTTTAAATTTTAAAAGTTTAAAAAAATGAGGCAAACAAACCGAGCCTGCACGGAGGAAAATGTATATTTAGGGCTACCAGAAATTACTTCTACGTAATAGTTAAATGTAACTCGTGAATCCTTAACTAGATTTCTGGTATAAAATTCTTTCATTGAAACCAGAAATATCTTCACAGATACTAAAGGAATAACTTTTGTATAGTAGTCAAATGTAATTTTCGTAGCGCCAAATTTAAGTTTTTCTCCGTGTGTGTGAGGGACTGAGGGTTTCCACAAGAGAACTCCATCATAGCTTCCTCTCTGCTGCCTCAAAAAGAACGTCCCAGAAATCCTATCTAATATACCTAGAGCTCGTTTCAGAAGTGTAGGCGCACTCCTAATCTTTGGTGAATTTTCAATTTCCATTCCTTCAAATCAAAATAAAACTTCTGCCTCCGAATTAAAACGTTTGATTTTTAATCGTCCCTCAGACCCTCAATGAAAATTCAACGCTTCGATTCATTTTTATTCATTTCCACTTTGTTACATGAGAATGTTGTTTCCTTACATAGTATAAAAATCTAAGGGACAAATCTAAGGGACATTCTTTCACACATTCCACACATTCTTTCACACATTCTTTCAAAATAACTTCGGGATTCTCTAAAATCTCAGATTTTGTCCATTTCTGTGTGTGCCAGGAAGTGCCGTGACTAATTGCTGACAGACGTGGCGACGGGGGGTAAATGAGCCGAGAGATGGGAGAGCCTCCTGCCTCTTCCGCCAGCCCGATCGGCGCGCCGCACCGGACCCTTGAATCCAACCCCCAACGCACCCCCTCCTTCTGTGCCGTTTTCTCAACTTTATACCACTATCATACTTTGCCTGTTGATTTTTGACGGCGCGCAGCGCCGCGCCGCAATGTTGGCGCGAAGCGCCTCCGGGGGTTGGGCCGCGGAGCGGCGAGGGGGCGAAGCCCCCTAGTTGTTTTAAAAAATTCCAAAGATTATCGGTCTAGGTGCGCCGGTGCGTCTACACTTCTAAAACGATCTCTATAGCTCACTGGATCTGCCCTATATCTCGAAGGATGGTGGATGTGTGTCGGGTTTTTGGTGCGTTGTTTGATTTTTGATGTTTTTGTGGCTGGAGGTACCTGGTACAGGGCTGCCGTTTTGCGTATAATTAATGCTATTTTTCAATTCGCCGATGATTTCACTGGTTGAGAAAAGATTACACAATCAATTCAGTTCATGATAGTAATGCACGAAAATACTATGATCTGTAATCTTTTCTTAATCGGTGGAAACTCCGTTGACTAATTAAAATATCCGCAAGTTTTTTAAAGTCATCGACGACTCCACCGGTTGAGAAAAGATTACAAATGCAAGTATTTTAGTTTATTACGATCAGGCTCTGAACTGAACTGTGTAACCATTTCTCAACCGGTGGAATAATCGGTGAATAGAAAAAAATAGCATTGATTATACGCAAAACGGCAGCTCTGTACCGGGTACCTTCTCGTTTTAACGGAGTGGCTAATAATCAAAATGGATACTCCCTAGGTGAAGGGAGCTACCCGGTGGGATGACAGGGGGTGACTTTCGCGGAGGGGGAAGGACTTTCTTGTGCAGTGAAGCGTCCCGTCGACGTCGTCCTGGGCACCAACTTCATGCGAGCAAGCCACCGTTGGTGATGTCGAATCCCATCTAAAAATCCACTTTCTTTGAATTCAAACGAACATGGAAAGGAGGTGAACTCTTTCACGGTAATCTGGCTACCCTGCCCTCCAGTTTTGGGTCATTGCGTATAGGGCGACCGGCGCGGTGGCGGCGCGGCGTGGCGGCAGCGGTGGGAGTGGTCAAAATATAACATTAAGCAGGTACCAGAGCAGAATTGCTGAGAGACGGGGATGGTTTTGAAGGGGTGAGGGATGAAGGGAGGGGAGGTGATGCCCCTCGTCCAGTCCCACCCATTCGACAGTCGAACAAACAATGGTCGATCCCTCGGAAATGGGGTATGGAAAAAAAAGGAGGAAAAAATGAGAGGATGATTGAGAGGGGGTGGAGAGGGGTTCAGGAGGAGGGAGGGGGAGAAGGAAAAAAGTAAAATAGCACGCAACCCTTCTATTTTATTTTTTAAAAACGCAACATGGACGGCGCTCAGCGGCTCGCGGCTCGCGCTCAGGGCTCGCCCTGCGAGTAGCCAGCGAGGAGCACAGTATACAGTTTTACAGCGGGAGCCACCGTGGCCCTTCAATATACATGTAGTAACGAGAGTCCCGCGATTAAAAATTAAGTTGGTGTGTCCCTGTCTCTTCCAGTTGCAAGCACAAATCCCTTTCTCACCCCTCCCTCCCTCCACGCGTCCCTTCTACCGCCCCTCCCTTTGATTACTCGCCGCCATCGCAGTTGTCAGGATTGTGGGAGACTCTCCTCCCGCACTGCAGGACTCCCTCCCTTTTTGGAACCCTTCGGTCCTCGGCCCTCGGTCCTCCGGCCGCCCCCGACTCGACGTTTGCCGCCGTCCCTTGGAGTGGAGTGGCTGTATAACGTCGGCATCACGGGCCGGGCGGGCATCCTGCGGCCATCGGGTCCCTGGTCCCTCCCCAGCCATTATTTTATCATTTATTTCCGACGCATATTAAATTATGACTTGCGATGCCACTAATTCGAAACGTTTCGACTCGCGACAGTTCTACCATGAACGGCGCGGCGCTCCTGCCCAGTGCTCGGAAATGCTTCGTCCGAGTTGTCCGTGGGAAAAATTTCACTTGTTTTCGTGATTTTTTAGGATGCGAATTTAAAGCCTATTCCAGAGCAGAAGTAGGTCTCTTTAACGACATACCTGTCCGCGAACAGCACCATACATCAGTGTTATTTTTAACTAAATTTCAATGTATTTCAATGAATTTTCTTGTGAATTACATTAAAATTATGCTAATCCATAGTATTAGGGACGCTGATGTCAAAAATGATCTTATTTTTTACTTAACTCGTCCTGATTTTACGCCTATTCTACTTTTAGAAATTTTTCACGATAAAGTTTAAATTGTGGAAAATCTAGAATATTTCGATCAAAACTAAGGCCAAATTCGAACTCGGCAGGTCAATTTCAGATGGTCGTACACTAAATACGCGATTACAGGTCCAATTATAAGAAAAAAAACCCATGTTTGTGTCCAGAGACCCTTGTTTTGTATTCATTGGGGGCGGACATCTATGTCGTTAAAGCGTAAAAATCGAGCAGACCGCTGGCTTTTCAGCGGAGACATATCACCATGGCCATCAGTGACGCCGTTCGCGTGTTTCTTTAATAACATTTTATTTTTCAATCCACCGATGATTCCACTGGCAGAAAAAAGATTACACAGTTCAGCTCAGTTCATGACAGGAATTCACGACAGTACTTGCATCTACAATCTTTTCTCAAACGGTGTGGAATCGCCTTAAATGATTAAAATATCCTCAAGTTTTTTGAAGTCTTCGACGACTCCACCGATTAAGAAAATATCTCAGATGCGAGTATTTTCGTGCATTACAGTCATGAACTGAAATGATGCGAATTGTGTATGGGTTATCCTCCCTCAACCGGTGCGGAATCATCGATCGGGGGGGGGGGGCAGCGGCGGCTCGTGCAATCTGGCAACAATGGATTTCCTCCATTTAAAACTGTGTAAAATAATCGATTACTTGGTGAGGCGTAGCGCCTCACCTAGTATCGATCTTTTTGCATACGTTTAAATGGCAAAAGTGCACGGTTGCCAGATTGCACGAGCCGCCACTGAGGGGGGGGGGGTGCTATTAAATATACATAAAACGGCAGCTCTGATAGCCATTCGGTATACCATACGAACCGTGCACCAACAGTACCAACACACATGCTATAGGTATGTTAGGTACTTATAGTCCCGTACAGGCAGAAATGAAGACGATTCTTTAGCTTTTGGCTTTTATAAATGTATAGGCCGCATGTAATGCGCTTAAATTCATGGGAATAAGTATTACGGGTAGCGTATACCCTACTTTCAGGGGTCGTCTGACCACAGAATACTCTAATCAGAACGGAAACTCTAATTCATTTTGAAACATTCTTTACTTCGGGCCGCCATGTTCGAAAGTGAGTATCTTCGGCAATCTTCGGCAGATCTTCGGCAACTGGCCGAGTTGTGATTGGTTGTATAGCCTGAAAAAGCATGTCCGCCATCTTGAGAAGTGAGTAGGCACAGTTGCCAGTTTGTGCTGGTAAATTCCAAATCTTGTTTCCATTGGCTCTTATGGGAGTTTCCCTTCTGATTGTATTATTCTGTGGTCTGACTTTCTTCATGTCCTCGACATTGCGTATCGCACTTTCTATATCCTGCGGGTCTTGTTGAGTTCTGGTTATAGCTACAGGCGAATCAAGGGTATAGGTGTTAGAAACAACGGCAATGTCACGATGGTTAACAAAGCAACAGCGAAGTCTTAAAATTCTCGACCAATAACATCACTTATGGGCGCAGTCTTAACAAATAACGATCGTTTAGACAAAGCAAATGATCGGCCTGTATGCGTATCTCTATTCCGGCTAGTCAGTTGCAATGCTATAAATCCTTTCAACACCCCACGAGAGTATATTAATTTTCGTATCTTTAGATTTGCCTCAGATGATGCAGTGTTTCGACTCACAATAACTACGACTCTAAATTGTTATAATATTTGAAGAATGATGTTTCCTTGAGCGCCTTCAATCGATTGTGTATGCAAAATCAGCATCGTGGTCCGCGGAATAGAAACGTTTAACCTACCCACTTAATTTGAGGGTGCGATCATTGATTTATCCTCGTAACCTGCATTGGCGGATACAGGGGGGGGAGGAGGGGCGATCGCCACCCCCCCCCGTTAAGCCCAAAGAGTGGGAAAAGAGGGAAGAGGAAGGGGGAAAACAAGAAAAGGGGGTTATTTAGGGGCGAAGATCCCAAGTTCACCCCCCCCCCCCCCGTTCGCGAGGGCTGGATCCGCCACTGGTCACCTGGTAGTGAAAGGGTTGAATTCATTCATTCATTGTGATAAGTATTGCAAGTAGTACATGTGAGCCAGAAGCTAAGCCGTCATTTGACATTATTAGGTTCGTCTTCTGTACCTTAAAAGTTCCACGAAATAACCCTCCCCCCACCATAACTAGGAAATCGTTCGATGAACGTCTAAACGATAAATACAGTCCTCAAATATACTTCATACCAGCTTTCTCCCCCCCCCCCCTCCCTCAAATCTCATCCTCGTAAAAACCCGACGAAAACAGAGCCATGAATTTGTATGTCAGTTCTCTGAGCATAATTTAATGCATAAACGATACTACCAGAAGCATAATATTTTAGTTTTATCGTTTCCCATATTCGCCTGTTAAAAGTTTCCGCTGCAGTGCAGCGAGCAAGGCTATCACGCCGCTATTTCTATGTTTGACAAAAAATAATAATAAGAAAAAAAAAAAACATAAAAAAGAAAAAAAAAAAAAAAAATAAAGATCGAGAATAATAAATGCACCCTTCGCTTCGCCTCGCTCCTCCACGGCACATATTTCTGAAGATGTTTTTTGAACTCATTTTTCTCGTCGTCAATCTTTCGCGATCGGCAATCGGGAATCGGCGATCTTCTTCGAATAGCGCGTATAGAGACCATTATTACATTGTAGTTCAATGAGCCAGCAAACTGGCTACAAACAAACGCGCGGAACAACACACACACACACATAAACTCACAAACATACAAACGAACTCGAAGCGACTTAACGTTAGAGGCGACCGTACCATTTACCCATCCGTACATCTGTTGTCTCCTATAGCAATTCAACTGCCTTGCGCACAGTGGATTGAGGTTGCTTAAGCTTTTGCTCTAAGGTAGGTCCAAAGATGGCCAGGCTCTTAAGGTGGCCCACCCCAGCTTATTTAAGTTAATTACACGAATTGACAATAGATGGCGTTAGTGCTGAGTAGTAGGATGCTATCGCTTCCTCCACTCCAAAAATCAAGAGCATTGGGCGATTCAGTCGGCGCGGAACAGTGCAACGTCCATTTTCGCAGGTCTTCAGCTAATTTTCACGGAAGTAAACAATCGTAAAAGCTAAGCCCTTAAATTGATTCCACCTTTGACTTTCAATTCATCATAATTTCTGGTGTAACTACACTGAGAAAAAAGAGGCTGTTAAAACTATAAGAATAGAACCATAGATGTGTTTCGCCTTATTTCAAAAATAAGATCTATCCTTGCAATAGTCGGCGCGCTTGAATCTACACGAATTCCGATTGTCTCTATAGAATTCCGATTATTTCTATGGGAATTAAAGCGCGGGAATATCCTATCGGAAAATTCATTGAATCGATCGGAAATTTTTCTCAGTGTAGGGTCTGGATTCCGTTTTTGAACGATAAAATAGCGTTTGAATACTTATTAATGAAATTTGAAAGGGGGTGGCCACCTTAGGTGCATGTTTTGCGCGATGCCAAAACTCTACTTTTTTCAAACGTAAAAAAACCTCAAAAACAAGCAAATTTAAAAAAAAAAATGAAATTAACATATGATAGGCAACTGTCTGAATAGTTAATTGCCATATTTAGTTTTTTTTTTTTTTTTTTTTTTTTTTTTTTTTTTTTTTTTATCTCTTATGACTTATACCTGCATATTGGCCCCAAGCATAGGTATGGCCACCTTTGGGTCACTTACCTTATGCTTAAAATGAAATAGGTGGACAAACTAAGGTATGAAGCAGTACTGGAGAAGGTAGGGGAGGAAAGAAGCATATGGAAACTTTTAGTGAGAAGAAAAACTAGACTCATAGAACATGTCCGAAGAGGCGAAGACACCTCAGGAAAAACAAAAAAAGAAAGCACGAATTGTTTTTTTCTGATACTAATGAGCATTGGACCAATTATTTTAAATTCCAGAGCTCAATTTTCTAAGACGATTGATAAGCGTCACAATTTTTCTAAATTTCTATAAGATTACATGTATTTTTTTTTTCTTTTGTAATCTGGAGGTAGCATCACGATATAGAGGTTTAAACCATTCAATCAATTATGTTGCAATTTTAAGAGGGGGAAAAAATATTCTGAATTCTTATCCTCTCTCAGCTAAATTTTTGGTATCATTAAAAAAAAAAAAGCGCCCGCCGGCTCTTGAGATACTGAATCAATTGAATTATTTGTGTTTTTTTTTTTTTTTTTTTTTTTTTTTTTTTTTTTTTTTTTTTTTTTAGTTAATGAGCCATTTAAGAACCATAACGATAAATGTTGCGGGGTAACCAAAAACCAACGTTAACCCAATGCCTTAAAGCGACTTGAACGTCACGTCCAGATCTGGTACACCGATCTACCCGCAACTTGGCAAAAAAACGATCGCTACGCGTTGGTGCTCAAGAGCTTGCGGCTTTTTCCGATAGATAGCGTTACTAGCTTCACTAAACGTCCGCAGTTTCGCCGCTAGGAGCGCTACTCGCGTAGAACGAGCGCATGAGCACCGTCGCCAAGCAACTTTTTCGAAATTAAACTATAAGTCAAAGGGTTGATGATTGATTTCTCACAGCTTGACGAAAGTCAGATTCCATGCTTCATGCGAGAATCGATACTTCGACATTTCTGAAGCGAAAACAAAAATTTGTCGGTTTTTCATGTCCGGCAAGATCCATCCGTTGGATCACTGTGCCACCTGGGCTAGTCCCGCTTGACAACCTTTATCTGCCTATCCAATCGAGGAAAAAATAAATAAATAAGTTTTGCCAAATTATTTTAAGTGGAAAGAAGTACTCGATTCATCGTCGTGGCATGGCGAGGCGGGCACAACCACCCCAATATCAATGCATCGATCATTGAAGCCGATGAGTTATTTAGGTAATGCTCATTGCTCAATGGGGCAACAGTAAAACACTTGAATGAAATTCCTTTGTACTTTTTTTTTTTTTTTTTTTGGGAGGAGTAGGTCAACAACTATGTACGAATGCCGCTGTGACAGTGAGGGGTTTCCTTAATTTCGTCAAAAGCTCACACAAAAGTAAAAAAAGGCGTTTTTTACGTTAATGATGAGGGCTGAGCGGCTGGGTTTTTTGACGATTTGAAATACAAGCGTTTTCACCCCCTTTTTAATATCAGTACATGCAGTATGCCGTATGGGTTGACGAATGAGAGGCGCATCGGGCGGTCAAAGCTTGATAACGGAATTTCGTGCGATTATGAACAATTTAAAAAAAAAAATAATAATAATAAAAGGCTTAAGTTGTACAGTTAATGATTCAGACTTCTGTCCACAGTACGTATTTGCTTCATCGCTTTCGAGAATATTCCTGAGGGCCGATCATTTACTTCATCGTTAAACCGATCGATAAAACTGTCTACACTGAAAAAAAAAATCAGCTAAATTTAACTAATTTCAACTTAAAAGTATGGACACCACTTAAAACTGTTAGTTTGACTATTTGAATTAGTAAAATTAAGTCCGTGCCATGTTAATTAACAAGGCACGGAGTTAATTTTACTAATTCAAATAGTCAAACTAACAGTTTTAAGTGGTGTCCATACTTTTAAGTTGAAATTAGTTAAATTTAGCTGATTTTTTTTTCAGTGTACGAGTGATGCTATTGGTCGAAAATTGTAAAACTTGGCTGTTGCTATGGTGACCATCCTTAAGAGTCTCGTTTTAAAAAGGCTATTCATGAGTAACCTTTAAAAAACGGACACTATAACGATGGTTACCATAGCAACGGCCAAGTTTTACAATATTCAACCATTAGAATCACTCGTAGACAGTCTTATCGATCGATTTAACGATGAAGTAAATGATCGGCCCTCTGGAGAAGTAATATCCATAGGTGTGGTGAATATTTCTTTTTCTAAATATTCTTTTTTACTCGAATTGGTTTTGTCGAGTCTATCTCGTAACTGTAAATTTTCCCATTCAAATAAAGAATTTGATCATTCATCTCAATTCTCAATCCCTTAAGATCAAAGTTATATGTCTGCCCCCATATTTTATCCTCTGAATTCCTGCCGGAATTTTAAAGTGGCGGTAGCTACCACGGCCAAGTCAACAGCAGAGTGGCTAACAGTACTACTAGGCAGGGCTGCCGTTTTGCGTATAATCAATGCTATTTTTCTATTCACCGATGATTCCACCGGTTGAGAAAAGATTACACAGTTCAGTTCAGTGTATGACTGTAATGAACTAAAATACTCGCATCTGTAATCTTTTCTCAACCGGTGGAGTCGTCGATGACTTTTCAAAACTTGCGGTTATTTTAATTAATTAACGGCGTTTCCACCGATTGAGGAAAGATTACAGATGCGAGTATTTTCGTGCATTACAGTCATACACTGAACTTAAGTGTGTAATCTTTTCTCAACCGGTGGAATCATCGGTGAATAGAAAACTAGCATTGATTATACGCAAAACGGCAGCCCTGCTGCTAGGGCACGACATCAGTCATCCTAAACACTATACCCTTGACAATTTCCAAGTATTTATTTGGCTCGATTTCACGGAGAGCAACGTTTTTCGCCTCTCCTGCACTGAAAAAAAGTATTGCTAGAATATCAAGATTTGCTTTATACTAAAATAGGAAATGAATCCATTTGCTGGTACATACATTCTCATGGATAGTTAAGAAAATGATTTTGTAAAAATTGCAAAATAAAAATAGTAAATATTGCAAATCGAAATACTGCAATTTTACATTAGTTTTTTTTCTGAATATAGCAAACAAATTGCAAGTTTGTCAATACAAGCTGCAAAAAAATGATTTTTTAGTGCGCTAATAGTTATTTGTATAGGGTATTAGTATTACCCCATTATCAACTATTAATTAGCCTGTAGCAAAAGTTTGCAACAGCTCCATTGATATTGTAGCAATGCCCCGTGTTCTTTCAGAAAATATTTTATTTTTTTTTATTTTATTTTTTCTTTTTTTTCTTTTTTCAGTGTGTGTATAGAAATTTGCTTTTGTGGACATTTATTGGACAGAGAACATGGCTTCTTTTTGAAAAAACCGACTTGAACAATGCGGTGTAATCAGGTTAATCACTCCTGCATGGTCATTGCGATCCTGAGTTTTATTCTTCTTAAGTTCTATTTTGCGACGTCTAGTGCGCATGTGCTCGCTTGAAGTATAATTAAACTTTTCTGAGCAGACTTCAAACAGGGATCGATCGAGCCATTTTTCAAAAGTTATTTCCCTTGAAACTGAAAAAAAAGGAGCAGGAAAAAAAGGCTTTGCCCTTCATTTCTCAGTCGATAATCAGACTTGCGCTTGTTCGGAACAGCGAGGGGTCCGGTTGCTGCGCAGCGTTGTCAAATCGGCATCGTTGAAGTCGCAAGTTGAATAAGTTTCAAATTTGAGGCAGAGGATAATGTAATGTTTGGGCTCAAATTTTTGGAACCTGGAAGGCATTAGAGTAGATTGGGAGGTGCAGGCGCATCTTACCGATTTTCTTTGGCGAATTTTCAATTTTTCATTCGTTCAAATAAAAAAAAAAAAAAACGTCCCTGCAACTTTGGCCTTTTAACTTTAAAGCGTTCCTCAACGAAACGTCAGCGCTAATGTTAATTTTTGTTTATTTTTATTACGTATAGTAAGAGAAAATTCAAAAGATTATCGGTCTTGGTCCATGCACTCTTCTCTCTCGATTTTAAATTATTCTTAAAGATGTTATTTTTACTTTGTTTGATTTATGTACATTGATACGGTGGGGTCACGTAACAAAATATAGCCATGCGTCTACAGATTAAGTCTTGTTATAATACCCCCCCCCCTCCACCCCAAAGTGACAACATATAGTGTAAATGAAACAAAAAACATAATTTGAACATGTAATTTAAATTTAAGAATTACTATTGATATTAAGTTTTGATGGGCTCATTAATGAGGAGCTAGGTGGAAAAAGGGCCCCAGTGGACTGAGGCCCTTTTTTCGCAGAACTGTTTTTTACATTCAACATATGCTAATGTACTACCAA
This sequence comes from Trialeurodes vaporariorum, assembly GCA_011764245.1. Classification (NCBI taxonomy): domain Eukaryota; kingdom Metazoa; phylum Arthropoda; class Insecta; order Hemiptera; family Aleyrodidae; genus Trialeurodes; species Trialeurodes vaporariorum. The sequence continues at coordinate 54,656,631 of VMOF01000320.1, read as the reverse complement.
CCAAACCTTCATGAGCGGATCTTGAAAATTGAGGGAGATGTTTTTTTTTTTTGATAGGAAGTTGGGTACACTTAATTCAATGTGAAAACTTTGAAGGCCGATTTCTCAAAACGCCATTTTGCCACTGAGGCCCTTTTTCCACGGACCTCCTCATTTATGTGCTAAAAGGCATTCCAGATTAGATTTCCTATAAGATTTTTCACATATTATGTAGAGACCCGCCTGGCGCCTGCACCTTACATGTTTAGTTGATGAAATATCGTAGGTGCGCCGTGCGGTGTTAGAAAAGGTAAAGGGTGTGTGCGTAACTCACTGTAACGTTTCAAAATATCCCGCATTACAGTTTATTTCCTGAGTGGCGAACCAACCATGCAGCCAATCTCTATAAGATTTTCTAGGCTGCCTGCAAAATTTGAGGGAAAAATCAAGAAAATGTGAACTTTTTCTTTTCCTTTAAAACTGAAACAGTAATAAGAAATTTTGATTGAATCCTCTTGACGCCTCTTTGTAAACACGTCGTCTTTCTATAGTATGCATATGTTTCTGGATGGAAGATTGCTAAAAATCACATGTCAATTTACTAAGGTGATATGAGTTCGAAAATGTGTGCTTCGTCAAAAAGATTACATTAAAATAACAATGCAGTCACGCAACGATTTTCACGACTGAATACTATTGAAACAGATTATCACGGAAAAAAAAAAAAAGATTAGTGAAAATAACCACACGGATACCTGATTTTCGCACCTGGTAAACTTGACCAGAAGTATGGTACATTTACCGATACTTTGAGTAAATTCGACATGCAGTTAGGTAACATCACCTCGTACCTAGTCAAAACATATAGTGTACTTCTGGTTAACATTACCATAACATCTAGCAGGTGCCAAAATCAGATATCCGTATGGTTATTTTCACCGTAGTTTTTTTCCCGTGACTAATCGTAAAAATTCTTATTTGACTTTGAATTTCAGCCTTATACATTATACAAGGAGACTTATAAGTCTCAAAATACCGGAAAGTCTAGACAAAAAGATATATAATTGTTATGTAAAACAAGCTTTTCACAGCAAAACACTGTGGATCTGTGGATCCGATATATAGTTGAAACTGTCTTACACCCACGAAAAAAAAGACTGATAGAATTTACCATATGCATAGCTGATTTTGGCGTCTGCTACAGCAAGTATAGTGAATTTCCTCCTAATATGCGGTAAATGCAACGCACTTTAAGGTAAATTAAGGTAACGTTAGTACATTCTACCATAATATAGTAAAATTTACCGTACTTGCTAGCAGACTCCAAAATCAGCTATGCAGATGGTAAATTCTACAAGTCTTTTTTTCCGTGCTATTGGTCGAGGATTGTAAGACTTATTGTTAGCTAGCCGTCCCTATGGTAACCACCGTAAAGTTTCCCGTGAGCTGTAGCTTTTTAAAGGTTGCACATTTTTAGCAGGTAAAGATATATGCATTTTAACGATATGATTTCTGTATAGAAATAGTAGGTACTTCAAGTTCTAGACCAATGTCTCAACTCAACTATCGGTTTAACGAATCAGTAATAAAATGGTCCACGTCTCTCTGAACCGTAGACTATATTGTGTTGTCTTTATACGGGCACGTGACACCGTTATTTAAACTGATTCATTGACTCACTTATTTTTTTTTGTTTTTTTGTTTTTTTGTTTTTTTTTGTGTTTGTCTTTTGGCTGAATGTATTATACGTTCATAATCTGCCTCTTGGCTGATAGCTTGCATTAAGTGGTTTCTCTAAATAAGTTAATCAAATATCTATAAATGTATCGCTCACTTAAAATACACAATGTATGCATTAGTGCACTTTTGAAACGGAATAAAAGGTTGGGTCTCCCCTAAATTTTGCGTCCTATTATGCAGCAGCAAAAGTTGGGGAAAATGTCGTCACTTTAGGCGAAATTAAGACAAACATTGGGAAAATATTCGACAATTCTAAAGTCTTCTTCGACTTTCAGTCTGAATTTCTCCAAAATTTAAAAATTATAGATACTTAGATTACTTAGAATTTGAAGTATCGGCCATCGAATGATAGCGATCGTTTGGAATGGTAAAATGGTAAAATGGTAAAATCTATGAGAGTACACGAAGCGCATAAGTGTCGTTGCAAAAGTGTGCAAAAGACAAAGATGAGAGGCCGTTCCGACATTTTCAACTCACCGATGAACGATGATTGGTTGCGAAAATATGTTTTTCGTGTATGACTGTAATGCACGAAAATACTCACATCTGTAAAATTTTCTCAACCGGCGGAGTCGTCGATGACTCTAAAAAAACTTGCGGATATTTTAATAATTTAACGGCGACTCCACCGATAGAAGAAAGATTACAGATGCGAGTATTCTCAGGCATTACAGTCATAAATTGAATTGAGCTATGTAATCTTTTCTCAACCGGTGGAATCATCGGTGAATTGAAAAAACGTCATTAAATATACGAGCGGAAGTACTGAAAAGGCACATCTCCGGCGCGTCTCCTCATGAGAAGATTTGCAAAGACCCACTTGTGGCAATACTTAGCTAGAAAAAGAGCCCTTAAAACAGCAAGTGTGCCCTTTCCGATAGATTAACATCAGGATATAGTATTGATAATTCTAGTAAAGAGCAGACCTATTATTTTTACCCTTCATATCCAGCCGCTACCGATACAACGATGTACCATCCAAATTAGGCTCACATCTTTGGCGATTCTAAAATGCGAGAGAGGGAAACAATAGGATGATAAATTTGACAACGACGGGGGATTGAGACACGAGGCGGCAATAAAATGACAAATTTATTTGTAATACAAACGCATGATAAAAGAAATAAGTACATGTTGTGACGCAGGGTACAGTAATAAGTCCGCTGTGTCTACGACCACATATTTCACTCTCTTTTCCTTTATTTTATTTCATCTTTTTCGACCCCATTTTTACACTTAAAAAAACTTAAAAAAAAAAAAAAAAAAAAAAAACTGGGAAGGGCTCTGAGTTTGCTCGGGCTTGTCTTTGCAATGCTGCCATTCGGTGTATATATTTGATGGAATTCCAAAATTCAACAGCGTATCCACTGGTGAGCAAAAAGATTGTATCGCTCAGTTAATAAGTATATGTATATGTCATTTGAAATTATTCGAATTTAATAGTTTCGTTCACCGGCGAAATTACAGTTAAGTTTTCCACCAGCGAGCAGAAATATTGTACATCGCTCATTTAATAAGTATGTTTATGGATTATTAAAATACCCGAATCTGTAATCTTTTCATAGACTGTTTTAGTAGAGCGATATATCGTATCGATTGCCGTTCGAGGGCCTCTGGTTCAATTTAATTTCCCCATAAGCGAACTTTTGAACAGAAATTTAGGGTATTAAATCAAACAATTAATGCGACATAAAATGGTTCCATCCTGGTTCCTTGACTAAAACTGCCGAAATCAATAAGATATTGCAGATTAAACGTTGCATTTATAGGTTAGAATCGGCCGAAATCCCGCCAATTCCACAACAACAACAATAACATTTGGGCGATTCCAACCTCCAAACGCATCGTTTAATCTGTAATATCTTGTTGATTTCGGCAGTTTTAGCGGTGGAAGCAGGCAAAATTAAGCATTTTCAAGGACGTAGAATTCATATTCGCAAAAAGGTTGCATTAATTGTTTGATTCAATACCCTAAATTTCCGTTCAAAAGTTCGATTATGGGGAAATTACATTAAACCAGAGTTTGTTTGGAGCCAGAGGCCCTCGAACGGCAATCGATACGATATATCGCTCTACTAAAACAGTCTATTCACCGGTGAAATTACCGTTGAGTTTTGATATCTATCTACACCACCAAATACACGCGGCAGCGCTGCCGGGGTTCTCATCATCTCGAAACTGAAGGGAGAATGCGGTCACTTTCCTCACGATGTATGATCCATTTTAGGGATTCCCCCTTCCTTCCTCTTCCTCCTCAGCCTCTAGAAAAGCGACTATGCGTCAAGCCCCTCTCTCTCTCTCTCTCCTTCATTTTCATGTAGTGATGATATATCTTTCTCTCTCTCTCTCTCCCTCTTCCACTTCCTCTCTCTCTCACTCTCTCACTCTCTCACTCTCTCTCTCTCTCACTCTCTCCCTTTCTCTCTCTCTCTCTCTCTCTCTCTCTCTCTCTCTCTCTCTCTCTCTCTCTCTCTCTCTCTCTCTCTCTCTCTCTCTCTCTCTTTTACTCATCTTCACGTCACGATATATCTTTTTTTATTACGACAGCGGGTATAATAGACTTCGAAAAAATGGGTATTGTAAACTTTCCGCCGCAGCGCAGTCCTCTTTTGATGTCGCGTCTATTGTTTCCCTATCTGTTGAGAGTAATTGCAGCGATCCCGTTCCGAGCTTTAAAGGATTACCACTGCTACAGAAAAAAAATATATATGTATATACAACAACAGAGATGAGTAGAGCGCTTTTTTGATCATCCCTTTTCGCAATAATGACTCAGAGCGAGATTTGAAAAGTGAGGTTTTAGTATACAGTTTGTGTTGCGGATAGGCTGACAAAGCTTACGGAGCTTTCGCGACTGCACCTAAAGGATTCTGCTCATTTTTTAATTTGTTTTCCTTTTCTCAATCGTTATTCACTTCTCTCACTGTTTAAGGTTCACTGGAAATAAGAAAAACGTCTGATTTACACCGATGTGAATTATGATGCTCAATACTTTCGGGACTGGAATTCCGGTTACGTGTGAAAGAATGGGTCTGTTGCAAACTTTTACACCGTTATGAAGGGTCAATATCTACGTGAAATGCTTGAGAATCAGATTGAAAGCATCGAAAAAGTCTCGAAGTCCACTTATTAACCCAATAAATGCGTTTCACAAAATTCAAAGATATCCCGCCATCTTGGAATTTTCTTCAAAGCGCATTTATTGAGTTTGTGCGAGAGGATTTTGGAACTTTGTGATACTCCCAATCAGAGACAAATAGAGACCCAGCACACCGTATTCTCCCCGTGTTAGAAAAGTGAAGCAAGTTTAGCGGTCACAGTTTTGTTCGGAAGTCACCGGGTGCAACGATAAACAGTCGCCTACTGTTGAGTGGTGAGCTCAACAAAAGGATGTGATTGGTCCGCGGTCCCGAAAACGGAAACAGGTTTTGCTTGTCGAATGCAAACCAGGCGCTCATCAGTCAACAGTAGGCGACTGTTGGCTGTTGTTTCGATGAGTTCCGACCAAAATTTAGCCCCGAAAAGTGGACACCGGTCGCAAGCTTTGTGCTGGGTCTGTATTTGTCTCTGCTTCCCAATGTTATTTTCGCGTGATTTCACACCTCCACGTGTAGAGTGTATAGTGTAGACTCCCTCTATAAATAGCTGTAGGGAAAGTTTGCAACAGACCCATCCCCGTTACATTTAAAGGAATTTCTTCCTGATACGTTAATCGGAACTCCGGTTTAGGAAACTATTAAACTGACTTTTTCGTTAAGGGACCTGAGGTTTGTTTCCCAGTCTTCAGAAATTAACCATGGCCCATATCTATGTCTAATAGGTCTATTGAATAATTTTGCTGCAGCTATAGAGAGGGTCTGTTTATAGTGTAAAATCACTTGAAAATGACTCCGTTGGAAGCATCAGAAAGTTCATAAATTGACCCATAAACTCATTTAATGCATTTGAACAAAATTCCAAGATGGCAGTTAAATGAGCGGGTCACAATATGGGGAAGTCCCATCTAATCGTAACTTTCTAGAGTAATTTTAATCCGATTTAGAGAGGCAAATGTCGCAAACAATTAAGACCCTGAGTACTAGTATTGCAAATAAATTCGTCTTTCATCTCTCTCTTCGTCTATTCAGTGGCGACGCGTGCAATTTGGTAGCAATGTCTTCTATCCATTTAAACTCATGTAAAAGATCGAATTCAGGGGATGCACAGTGCACAAGGAAAATTCGATATATTTAATGAGTTTAAATGGAGCAGTTGCATTGTTGCCAGATACACGCGACGCCACTGCGTCCATTTGACTGATTAGCCGTCTTTCTTTTATGTCCACAATGGTCCACTGTGGGCGGGCGGATGAAAATAGTTCCGCGGTCTACAAGGGTTCGCATGCAGGCATGCTTTTGAGCTTGCGAACGTTCGTGGACCGCAAAGGAAAATGCGGGAAGGTTTCAAGATTCAAATTAGACTAGATGCAATGAGATTCTTTCATAAGAACGGATGAGAGGGACTTCAGTCCCGTCTGTTTCTAACACTTGCTTTCTAGTATAGGTAGAGAGAGAGAGAGAGGAGAGGAGAGAGAGAGAGAGAGAGAGAGAGAGAGAGAGAGAGAGAGAGAGAGAGAGAGAGAGAGAGAGAGAGAGAGAGAGAGAGAGAGAGAGAGAGAGAGAGAGAGAGAGAGAGAGAGAGAGAGAGAGATTCCTGGCTACAGTTTTGAGAGGAGAGATGCAATGAGTCCGATAAAACGGCTCGATTCCTTTGAATACTTATACAGATATAAAATAAAATATGATTTTGATTTAGAGAGCGCAGTTCTTGATTCTATTATCTTTTTCCCCAGGTTGAAATTAATCGAAAATAAATTATATTTCTTCCCTTTCTCCTGCCTCCACTTTTGGAAACGGAGCAGTCACTGTTATTTCCGCTCCCTTTCAGACTTATCATTCCCTCATTCTTTATACCAAGGTTCTTTTGTTTTGATTCATTTCACAATAATTGAAAACAGAGTAACGTAAATATTCCGCCTACCATGATTCCTTATGCGAGTGGATATCGATTAAGACTTTAACTTCCTTTCCCTCTCTCAAATCCTCAATATCTACAGGGTGGCTATAAAATTTGAGCATTGAAAAATCCCCACTTTTTCCAGATTTTTCAAATCATTTTCCGACACTCTCCTCAGATTTTCTAAACTATGACTGACTGAAAGAGAGTTACATTAGTAGTGAATGGGTCTGTTGCATACTTTTGCTACAACAATATAGAACCTTCATTCTTATTTAAAATTCGGCGAAAATCACGGTCCGCACATTAAAAACGTTCAAAATCCACTCATTAACTCAGGAAATCACTTCAATTTCAAACAGCCCGCGCTACACTAGACACTATTTGCACTGGTATACTACTACATAGACGGAACCACCGTGCATAAGTAAACAACATCGTAACTACAAAATGATGGAATTTCTTTTTTAATACGTGAAATATAAGCTGCATTTGCTGTCTGGTCTTTTCGGTTTATCAAAGATTACAAAATAATATAAGAAATGTACGCTTCTAAACGAAACATTCCAATATTTGTAAGTTCTGTTCATGTTTACATAAACGAGATGGTTCCATCTATGTAGTTATAAGTCGGTGATATAGTGTCTAGTGTAGCGCGGGTTGTTTGAAATGGAAGGTATTTTCTGAGTTAATGAGTGGATTTTAAAAGTTTTTAATGTGCGCATCGTTATTTTCGCAGAATTTTACGTTAGTAACAATGAGTTATGTTGATGTAGCAAAAGTACGCAACAGACCCATTGGTGCCCAGTTAAGATTTAAAGTGAGTGTCACCTTTCGCCCCTCTCTACTTATTGATTGAAGCGTGATTTTTCATCTGAGCAAAAATAAGTTGCTCCGTTTCTAATTTTTGTGCAGTTGCATCGGCACGTATTCTCTTACTTTGAAAAAAGAGGGCATGTAAATTTTACCTTTCGATGGTATCTACATTGTGTCAATTTGGATGGGTATTTCTTTCCGTGCGATGGTTTATAATACACATGGCTTTCTGTGGTATAATTCACAGTCATACGTACGGGTAATATTCAAGGATCAGATTGTTATATTTTAGCCATCTACATATATATTGCTGTAAAATACAGGCACCATTAAAGTGTAACATTTGCACTTCTATTCTTTTCTGTGTAGTAAATTTTGTAGTTTTAGTATTTAAGCCTTGACACTTAAAGCACTGAAACTGGGTTTGATTTCATTTAGAGGAAATTAAAAAAAAAAAACTGATCTCCCTGCAATTCATTGTCAGCGACGTAGAACAACCACTTTAAAAACTGGCGGAGTTTTCCGATGGATAGCGCTTCTGTAGCTTCCGTACACTCCCACTTTTCCCCTAAATTTGATGCTACTTGTGTAGAACGAGCGCGTGGAGACACAAATGTAAAACAAACAAAAAACAAAAAAACTAACAACAACAACAACCAGTGGCGTATTTAGGGGGGGGGATCAGGGGGATCAATCCCCCACAGCCCAATAGTATATGGAAATATCATGAAAAAGAGTCAAGAAATAGAAAGGAGAGTAAATGAAAGGGACGCGAAATTTATTTTTACAGAGCAACAAGATAATAAACAATTGTTGATAAATATTGGCAACTCAGCGGCATTTTCTAAAATTCATTCGGTAAAATATTTACGTTACTTATAGTTAAAACGATACGGCACGTTATTTCTTACGGGGACAAGCCTCATTAAAAAAAAAAAAAAAAAAAAAAAAAGTTATTGGTTTTTAAGGTGACCAGAAGAAGGGGGGGGGGGGGGGGTCATTCTAAGGTAAAAAATGGAAGTCATCGATTTTTTTTTACATCGTGAGATATGATCCCCCCCCCCCCCCCCCCCTAGAGCAAAAGAGTAGTTACGCCATTGAACCCAACAACAAAAAACAAAAAAGTTTAAAAATCTTAAATACTTGGTCAATTTAGACTAAATCGAAAAAACAACTTCAAATACATAACGAGAGGGGTTAAGACTCACTTTTTCCAAAACTGCATGATGAGTTAGTTTAGTTAGTTTCCTTTCTGATTTTTGTTTTTACATATAATTACCTGATCGCAGCTAAATTCCATATTATTTTGTTAACATATATGTATAAAAAATACTAAACAGTAAACATGCGCAGCAGTTATAAGGGAGTTAAATATGAAATTATATAGTGCAGTTTGAACCACCTCCGCGGTAAACTTGCTTATACTCTGTTCAGGATACGATGAAACTTGACGAGTCAGGTAGAAGCGCACTACTTTGCAACACGGCCCTTTGAATGCTATAGTCATTGAGCTCACTCGGGCTCTTTTCAGCTGGACCCTTCTTCGGGAAGAAGCAATACCGAGAATCGGCTGACTGTAATTGTTATCTGTACGAAAGTCAAGATGGAAACCGTTACAGATACGACAAAACGGATGAAATTTACGCCCAAAGGGCCATAACTTGCCGTAATTAGTCAAAATTGACACCTCATCACCCTGGGAGATTTATTTTTTACCAAATCAATTTATGAGTGAAATATCATTGAATTCTTTAAAATAATAACTCTCCGAAGGTGATAAGGAGTTAATTGCAACTAGTTTTGGCGAGTTATGGCCCTTTGGGCGTAAATTTCATCCGTTTCGTCATATCTGTAATGGTTTCCAAGTTGACTTTTGCACAGATAACAATCACAGTCAGCCGATTCTCGGTATTGCTTCTTCCCGAAGAAGGGTCCAGTCGAAAAGAGCCCGAGTGAGCTCAATGGCTATAGAACTCAAAGGGCCGCGTTGCAAAGTAGTGCGCTTCTACCTGACTCGTCAAGTTTCATCGTATCCTGAACAGAGTATAAGTGCATCTTGGCCCCGCCCGTCATATAAGTTAATCCACAGCGATGTATGAATAGATAAAATTGGAGGGTACGACGTATACGTGCGAAGAGCGAATATTTGCAGACATTTTACAACTCTGTAATCTCTGTGACACTGCTCAATGCGTATAAGCTCCAAAATTATAAACAATCCAAAACGAAGAATGTGACAGTATCATAAAATTTTGACGCAACATAAAATAGGAATAATTTATTTTAAATTACAAACTCTATAGTATTGTCGCCGGCTACCGTTGAACGATAAATAATAATTATAATTTGCGTTTACTAACTGGAGAACACATCTCGAAACAGTGCTGCCGCTTTGTGCATATTTTATGACATTTTTTCTATTCACTAATTGTTCCACCGGATTCGTCAAAAGTCTGCGCAGCTCAGTTCAGTTTTGCAGCTGCAATGCACGAAAACACTCGCATCTGTAATATTTTCTTAATCAGATGAATTTATTATTAAATTATCACAATACCTGCATTTTTTTTTTTTTTTTTTTGACTCAACCAGTTGATTACTGATACTCAAGATTACTGATCAGAGTATTTTCGTGCATTGCAGTCATACACCAGGGCTGCCGTTTTGCGTAGAATCAATGCTATTTTTCTAGTCACCGAAGATTCCACCGGTTGAGAAAAGATTACACAGTTCAGTTCAGTGTATGACTGTAATGCACGAAAATACTCTGATCTGTAATCTTTCCTTAATCGGTGGAAACTCCGTCGATTAATTAAAATATCCGCAAGTTTTTTAAAGTCATCGACGACTCCACCGGTTGAGGAAAGATTACAGATGCGAGTATTTCAGTTTATCATAGTCATGCACTGAACTGAACTGTGTAATCTTTTCTCAACCGGTGGAATCAACGGTGAATTAAAAAATAGCATTGAGTCTACGCAAAACGGCAGCCCTGTCATACACTAAACGGAAGTGTATAAAATTTTGGTCAAACGATAGCATCATCGGTGAATTGAAAAATGTCTTTAAATATGCACACAACGGCTGAACTACATAATATTTTGATCAACCGGTACAATCATCGGTGAATTGAAAAATGCCTTTAAATATACACAAAACGGCTGAACTGCATGATAATTTGATCAACCGCGGTACAATAATCAGTGAATGGGTCTGTTGCAAACTTTTGCTACCGCGCTATAGAGTGTATAATATAATGTAAAATCGTCTGAAAAGTCCAATGGTGGCATCAGAAAGCCATAAAATGCAACAATAAAATCACAAGAGGCGTTTGATGAAATCCAAGATGGCGGCAAAATATCGAGCAATCTGTATGCATGCACCACGAACATCCAAGGATAGCCAACCTCACAATATCGATCACAACCAATCACAACGTAAACAAACACATAACCTCTAGCTCCAGTGAGGTTGTCAAAGTTGGCAATCCTTGGATGATCACGGTGCATACATTCAGATTCCTCGATATTTTGCCGCCATCTTGGATTTCAATAAACGCTTCTTGTGAGTTTAATATTGTATTTCATGACTTTATGATGCCTGCACCAATGGACTTTTCAGGCGATTCTACATTGGAATAAATACTTTTTATCGCTGTAGCAAAAGTTTGCAACAGACCCATTGAAAAATATGCCATTAAATTGTATACACACGGCAGCTCTGTTTCGAAAAGGACCGACACGGCGCCAACAATAAGCATTAATTAGAGAGCAATTTCGGTAGGAGTTCCTCATTGGCGCAGCGCATAAATCAGCGTTCGGGGGGTAGCATAACTTACAAAAAGAAGGGGTTAAGAAAGAAAGGAGAATTTTTCGAACTTCTCATCGGTCGGCACGCAACTTACTCCCCGACATCCCGAAAAGAATTCCGGGAAAAGTTCTACTAAGCGAATTAATTGAATTATGACGACTCGGGGAACGTTGAAATACGGCCGTGAAATAATTAAATATTTGAAATAAGTTGCATCAAAGACAAGAGGAAAGAAAGAGTGTAAGAGAGAGAGAAAGAGAGAGAGACCTCTGTTTTGCTCCTTCGGCACACAGCAACCACCCTAATTTTCATCTGCACTTCTTAATTAACTTAAGAATTTGACAAACTAAGGGAGGAATTATTTATTTTATTTTTTCAATTATGGAGCTTCTCAACCCTTTTCCTCCCCTGCGAAACGTCTGTTTACAATACTTAGAGTTTCCGGTGTTTTCGATAATTTTCTTTTTTTCCTCCGGCTATTTTGTTATAGCGAAATCATTTCATTTTCCCCACATTCTTGCTTATTTATTTTTTTTCTCGTCTATACCGTTCCACCTTGCGCACTTTATACATTTCGAGGGTTAAGTGATTGAAATAAACGGGAGGCTGTTAAGATGGTCTCTTCACCTTTTCGATATTTACTGTTTGTTTCCATGGAAAATATATCGATTTATCGAACAACACGAACCGCCAGTGCTGAAGTCAGGGCTTATCACATTTAAAGTCTTGTTACTTTTAATAGGGATCTTGATAATTTTTGCAATAAGTGATTGAATAGTTAATGCTTGAGTAAAATCCAGCAAAAATTACAATGAGCACATTAAAAAATTACAAAATTTAGCAGTAGACTCACAAAATGACTTTAAAGTGTAAGGCGTAATGACGGAGCCATCCAGTTATCATAGAAGATTCGTATCTAATCTGAGACTCCCCTGTGTGTTTCTCTGAAGAAAATGATAAATTAGACGGGTGTCTCTCCACGACCTGCGTTGCTCCGCCATTTAAGAGCAAAAATGGAGGATCTATGCAGATGTCATAGGAGATTCCTATCAAAGTCTCTCACTCGATAGAAACACACTGAAGAAAGCCTCATAAATTAGATAGGAATCTCCCATGGTATGGTATCTGTGTAGCTTTTTTGGAGATACACGTGTAAATGTGTAAAAAATCGTGTGCGTAATGACGTCACTACACAGAATTCCCATTTAAAACAATGTATTCTGGGCCAAAATCTCTTCTCCAGAACAATAGAAATTACATAGAAACCAAAGGCATCTTTGTTCTCTATTCATAAAGTACTTTCATTTCGTTATAAAAAACACAAAATTTCAGACCCTCGCAACTGCTCAATTTAATCCATAAACATATGAAACTACTCTTTCATAATGCAACACTGAAAGTTTAAGCCGCCGCGCCATATGCCCATATTATCCAGAAATGTGTCTTCTTCTTTCTATGCCCATTTTAACAGATGCGTTAGAAAAGGATAGAGGTTGGGATAATCGCGTGAATTCAGCGGCCCACCCCCCGCCCCCAGATTCTATCCTTTTCAAACACGCGTGTTCAATTGAGCAAGGAGAGAGAGAGAGAGAGAAGGACATCCTGGTTAAGCGTCTGCCGCTAAGTCCGAGGAGGGGAGACAGAGAGGCTCTATGCCCCAGATTTAAATATCAGGAGCCAGAAGGGAGGTAAATCATGACAAAAGTACGCGCGTCGCGCCCGCCATGCGCCAGCCGAAGTAGATAAAATTTCAGGAAAATGAGGAAGACACAATTGCCGCAGTCTATTTTTGCCTCAATACAGAATGGCTGAATTGAGTATAGCGAGAGGGGGAGGGGGTTTCTAGAGGGGGGGGGGTCATCAGAGTATGGGGAGACGGCAGAGGATAATCAAACGAGTCTGATTTTAGCGGCCTCATTAGCAAAGGAATAAAGGCACGAGACAACTCAACTATGTATGTATATAGTGTCATGGATCGATGGATCTATAACTATACATTACATTGTAATGCGCAGCTATATGTTTTACCGTCAGGGCTGCCGTTTTGCGTATCATCAATGCTATTTTTCAATTCACCGATGACTCCACCGGTTGAGAAAAGATTACACAGTTCAATTCAGTGCATGACTATAATAAACAAAAATACTCGCATCTGTAATCTTTTCTCAACCGGTGGAGCCGTCGATGACTTTAAAAAACTTGCGGATATTTTAATTAATCGACGGAGTTTCCACCGGTTAAGGAAAGATTACAGATGCGAGTATTTTTGTGCATTACAGTCATACACTGAACTGAACTGTGTAATCTTTTCTCAACCGGTGGAATCATAGCTGAATAGAAAAATAGCATTGATTATACGCAAAACGGCAGCCCTGTTTACCGTACACACTCGCCGTCATAACCATAGCCAGGAATGTGTCTTTCTCTCTCTAGGCCCATTTGACTGCATGTGTTAGAAAAGGACAGAAATAGGGGCTGAAGTCACGTGACAGCCCCTAAACATCCACCCTTTTCTAACACATAGGTTTAAATGGGCTAAGAGAGAGAGAAAGGCAAATTCTAGGCTATACGACTATCTCGGTCCATGGTTTACATTGTTCTAGCCCGAATTCGGGGGCCTATATCAGAAATGCGTGGTCCCACCACCAACCACCATTCCTCCTACATTGTACTGAAAGTCAGCTAGGTGGTAGCAACATCAAAACAAATGGGGCTTAGTGTTCCATGACACCCTCCCCTCCGCCTCCTCCCCACGGTTCCCCGGCCCCACCCACGCCCCTGCCACGGGCTCGGCTACACTGACTGCCCCACCGCACGCATAGTAATGGCGCTCATACATTTCCGTGCCCAATATTTTTATGCGCCGTAGCTTTTATTAATCATTTCTGTTCTCGTCTCATTATACTTTCCTCTCATTTCCCCCCTCTCCTCCCCCCGTTTCCTCTCGATCCACCGAGCTCTCCTTCTCTTTTCCGGGAGTATACACCCCTTCTTTCAGTCCACTGAAAAACCTCTCCTCAGCTAGCTTGTCTAGTTGGCTAATAGAGTGACTGATATCAATTATCTTATAAGTTCAGTTGCTTGTAGTTGTAGCTGTGAATTGCATTCAACATCAAGGCGATGGGGACAATGTTGCCATATTTAAACAGGCTCTATTTTACAACAAATTTACCAACGGACATGGGATGAAGGAAGGGGTAAGAATAAACCCATGGGGTGCGTCAAATTCAATAGTGTAGGCCTCTGGCAAAAATGTTCCATGACCAATTTTACATGGAAATAGATTTCCATGGAAATTGCTCAAATTTTCATGGAAACCGATTATTTATCCATGGAAACCACGCATATTTTCATGGAAATCGGTGTGTTTTCCATGGAAATCGATGTAGTTTCCATGGAAAAATACTCGGTTTCCTTGGAAAGTGATGTCATTTCCATGGAAATCGATTTCCATGTAAAATTGGTCATGACACATTTTTTTTCTGCTATAGGCAGTGTACACTGCCTATAGTCTATAAAAAGTTCAAAATCGTTGAAATTTTTCACTGATTATTAGAAATTCAGTTATTTTTAACGAAATTATTGTGATCGGAAAGGCAAGAATCACAAGAAACTCTATCCAATGGTTTCATCACGTAGGAATTCAACTGACCAGAATCTATTTAACACAAATAAGTTTTGATAGATGCGCGAATATAATTTCTGGCATTGAAAATATCTTGCCTTTTCGAAGAGAATTAATGTTTAGAAAGTACATTATTTCTATTCGAGGACTGTTTCATTTTTCTCATTGCCGTTTTCGCGGCAGGAACTTTCGTCGTAATGTTTTAAAAATTTGATTTTTGTAAAGTTTTGGTTTGAAGATGGAGTCAAATTCTTGTAGTGGATACTCGAACTGAAAAAATAATTATTAAATTCTAGTAATATAATAAGGAGCACAACGATATGTATACCACGGAGTGTACGTCTTGTACTTTTACCAGAAAATTCTAGTGTTAGTATCAGAATGGAGCTGTTGCAAACTTTTGCTACAGGCTTATTAATAGTTGATTATGGGGTAAAACCCCTGTAAAAGCATTGAGCTTACAGCGCCTCAATACTTGACGTATTTTATCGCATTTTCAACTCAAGATTCCCATTAATGCAAGTTGACTTTTTCAATCATCGAAAGTAAATCTGTTGATCATTGTATAAAGTCCAGAGTTGGGCAACCGAATAATCAGAAATAATGAAAAGACTCCGGCAACACTGAAAACTGGGTTTGCTACCTGAGTTGAGGAAAGGGAAACACACGGAAGGTATAGGTCAATTGTAGAATTATTCGTCGAATAATTCGATTGACTCGGCGTTGCCGGACTCACCGAATATTTTCCGAATAATTTTTTGCCCAACTCCGGTATAAACCCACAATCAGTCCAAAACCGATGGAGTATTTTGATCTATTTTTACTTTCTCACAACTGTAACAAAGTTAGAAACTGAGAAAGTGTTGCGATGGCGCGGATGTCTCTCTGTCTGTATCCTACCATAACTTTTGAACCAGTCGTCCATGTGCATCAACATTTTGCAGAGAAGTTGCTTTTGACGTTTCCCAGAGGGGATTTTCTCTTTTTTTTTTTTTTCTTTCTTCGAAATTTTATATTTGCAGGCAAGTTACGGAGTATAAGAGGGTTCCATTCAAGTATGGGAAACTGTGTAAAATAGGTAAACACAGGGAAAAATTGGAATTTGTCAAATATAGCCGTTTGAATTTTGATGAAAAGCAAATACCTTCTGCAACCAGCCAACTGTAAAATTAACGGTCCCGGGTCATTTGCTCTAAAGTATTTGACCTATACACAGATTACCTACAGGTTTATTGTCTAAAAATAGTTGTCCTACACAATTTGATCTAAAGTATATTTTATCTAAATGTTTCTTCGCCTAAAAAAATTGTTGCTTTAGAGAGGAAAGAAACTGTAAATAATTTTCATACCTAACCTATAAGGAAATGAAAGTTTTTCCCGCGGAATTTTATGCATGTCAAAATTATTAATTGCTCTGTTATTAACAAACTCATTTAATGTCAGTGTTTCGCGGTTTCTTTTTTAGGTTTCCTCGGTTTTTAAGGTTTATTTTGGTTTTTTGTTCACTTTTTTTTACAATTTTTACTCATTGAGGCATTTTGCGTTAAAGATTTTAGATAAAAGGTTTTTGAGGTAAAATGCGTTTGAGATGAATATTGGAAGGACAAGTTTTGTTAGGTAAAAAAAAGTAGGTAATCTGTTTTTAGATAAAAAGTTTTAGGGCAAGCGTCCGGGGACCAAATTAACCCCTTAAGGGGTCTGGGAGTCTCCTCTCCAGAATATTACAGGGGGGTCGACTGGGGACCTCTCCCTTGTCTGGGGGACTCCTTCAGAATATTATCGGGGGTCTGGAGGATCCCCCAGAAAATATAATGGCGTCTGGAGTCCCCCCAGATTAACTGTCATGTGGGAAAGTGTTCGAGGGGGAGTTCCTCACAGTTCTTTTATTTCAAAGCGATTGCAGATTTGGCAACATGAGATGAAAGAGGCTTTAAGCGCGCGGACCTTGCGCTAAGTAGTGCGAGAAGGAATCGTATTAAGTCGTAGATCTGCGTTGCCTTGCGTTGCTGCCATTACTCCGTATAAGCGCTGTCGTCTTTAAGTCCTCCTCATCACGCCCGCTATAGCCGTCGTCTGCGCTTTGTCAACCCGGCGTCAATTGTGTGTGTTTTCTTCGTGTTTGACGTCCTCCGTAAATGGGCTGTTGAAAAATTCCCCTCTTAACCTCCCCCCTCCCCCTCCCCACCACTCACCATATACATGCCTGGCCTATACCACGTCATGTGCACAGTGGATGAATTATCATGAATTTCAGGACCAGTGGCGTAGCGTGGAATTTGGCAGCATTGTATAGTGCCCATTTAAACCCATGAAAAAGGTCGAACTGTTGGGTGTTCGGTGAACACCTTTGCATTCGACCTTTTACATGGGTTTAAATGGACACTATACAATGTTGTCAAGTTGCACGCTACGCCACTGTTCAGGACGTATATACTTCATACATTTGGCGTATTAAATGATATCAATCGCGAGTCTTTAGAATTTTGCTGAAACAGGCAACCTGCAAAAATGCAAATGGCTGAATCGATCACGATATGTATTGCAGGTAGACTAATTGAACCAAAATCTAGGCGCTGTCTCTGACATAATTTAAAAAGTCTGATGTTGCAAATTTTTGCTACTACGTCATGGAGGCCCTATGTAAATGTAAAATCTCTTGTAAATCCTATTGATAGCACCAGCCAGTCTCTAAATCCACTCATGCGAACCCAGAACAAGTGGCGTTTTAAAAGAAATCCAATATGGCGGTCAAATGAGCTGGTCACAATGAGAGAATCCCATCTAATTGCAGCTTTCTCTGTGAAGAATCACTTTTTTTCCGCAAAGAAAGTACCCGGCAAAAAATTCAATGTCCGAAACAAGTCCTAAGAAAGTACTCATAATGTCCCTATTATAATCGTTTTTAAACCCCACTTGGCAAAACATCGAAAGTCCTATGGATGTCCAAAACAGAGTAAATGCAATCTCCATACCCATCTACACGGAAAAAAAAACTACGGTGAAATTAACCATACGATAGCTGATTTTGGCACCTGCTAGATGTTATGGCAATGTTAACCAAAAATATACTATGTTTTGACTAGGTACTAGGTGATGTTACCTGATTGCATGTCGAATTTACTCAAAGTATCGGTAAATGTACCATACTTCTGGTCAAGTTTACCATAACATCTAGCAGGTGCCAAAATCAGCTATCGTATGGTTAATTTCACTAATCTTTTTTTTCCGTGTAAGTCATGGGACGTAATGGGGACTTTTAAAATTAAAGCCTCGAAGAATGTTAAGGAGTTATTGGAATCGGTGAGTGTCCGAAGAATGTCCCCAAATAATTGTAAAGAATTCTAGAATTATTTGGAGACATTTCTTGGACATTCACCAATTCCAATGAACCCTTTGACATTCTTCGAGGCTTTAATTTTAAAAGTACTGTTGATGCGTTGTTCGATTTGATTTTGCTGATTTGTTGATATTGATTTATTGATTGCGCTGTTTGCTGTTTGCTTTTCCCCGCGTGCCCGAGAAGCTAACCTCTCGTGCCCGTGGAGTTTCGATGGGATGATGAGTCCCCGCGTGCCCGAGAAGCTAACCTCTCGTGCCCGTGGAGAAAAGTGGTAAAACCAAAAATTGTGGCCGACTCATTTTTGCTGCTTGATTATTATGATTTTATTTTGATGATTATGATATGCTATTGTTGATGCTTACAAAGTGGTTTTTTTTTGATTGCCACAATGCAACGAAGGAGCTCCGAGACGTTTGCTGCTCACTGATAGAGGAACGACTCGAAGACTGATTTCAGTGGGGCTCCGAGCTGAGGGAGAACCCAGCAGTTTGGTAAAAGAGAAAACGAGAAGGTGGAGTCAAAAAGAAAGAGGGATGATAATTATGCGTTAGAGTGAGTGAGATAGATCTAGAGAGAGTTTGAGAGAGTGGGGGTCATGGTGAAAACATTGCTACGCGCGGAAGGGATGATTCTTCGGCACGAGTGATAGATAGGGGGAGGGGGGAGAGAGAGAAAACTAAAGAGTGAGATGGGAGCTCCTACGTCACATTGCGGCGTTGCTAATTTACATGATATGTTATCTTTACATAGTTTATACAAGTACTCGACAAGTACCCATGACGTCCCATGACTTAGGTGGGTACGGAGATTGCATTCAATCTGTTTTGGACATTCATGGAACGTTCAATGTTTTGGCAAATGGCTTTTTCAAACGATTATAATAGGGACATTATGAGGGCTTTCTTGGGACTTTTTTCGGACATTGAATTTTTTGCCGGGACGATTATAAATGGGACTCATCTTTTATGATGACTCGCTCATTTGACCGCACCAAATTGGATCTCTTTTAAAACGCAATGAGGTTCTTGCAAACTTTTGCTGTGAGCAAATAAATAGTCAAATCTTATGTAAAGATCAGCAAAAATCACAAAAATCACACTAAGAAAGTATAAAATTCAGTAGAGTTTATTACTGGGGGGGGGGGGGGCAAAAAATCTTATGACCTTTTTTTTTTTTTTTTTTTGCTCATCAATATAATTTTCGGCTTGGAGGGGGCAAAAAATCGGATAACCTTTTTTTTTTTTTTTTGCTCATCAATATAATTTTAGAGCCGAAGAGCCGTCTTTTGGGGGCAATAATCGGATGACCTTTTTTTTTTGCTCATCAATATAATTCGTGCCAGTTTTTGAGCCTGACTTTAAATCCTTGGGGGGGGGCAATTGCCCCCCCCAGCCCCCCCTAAATGACGCCCATAATAAACTCACATAACTGCTATAACGGCAAGATGGCAATGGCAGTTCGACGCAGGTATTGTGAGAGATTCCTATAGCTATTTTATGTCCCTTTCTCTACGGAAACACAGAGATGTCTCAATGTAGATAGAAATCTCCCATGATACTTGCGTCTCTCCGCCATTAAGCCCAAT
The DNA here is from genome assembly GCA_011764245.1 of Trialeurodes vaporariorum. NCBI lineage: Eukaryota > Metazoa > Arthropoda > Insecta > Hemiptera > Aleyrodidae > Trialeurodes > Trialeurodes vaporariorum. The sequence continues at coordinate 54,636,744 of VMOF01000320.1, read as the reverse complement.
TCTGAGAGCGGATTTCGTGATTTTTTATTGTAATCATCGTCATTTTTACAGGTTTTTATGTAAGAATCAACTCTTCAATCCCCTACAGCAAAAGTTTGCAAGAGCCCCATTCATAGGCGGATACAGGGAATTGTCTTTCTCTCTCTCCTCCCATTTGAAAACTTGCGTTAGAAAAGGACAGAAGAGGGGGCCAAAGTCACGTGATGGCCCCATCTGTTGTCCTTTTCTAACGCACTTTCAAATGGGAGGAGAGAGAGAAAGACAATTTCCTGTATCCGTCCATGCGGGGCTATTGAGTTTGTCACAGATTTTTGGAACTTTCTGATGTTTCTAAAGTCCCCACGTAATTTTCAAGTGATGATTTTGCGCCATACTTAAAACACACAAAAATTATATTTATCGGCCACTGTGCGAGGCGCGCTCTAAGTCCCTTAGTCGCTCAGCCGTGGCTGCTGACAAATGACCTTCAAGCTTAGCACTCTGGAGCAGCTTCGACAGTCCCGTCAGTCCCCCCCCCCCCCCACCATTTTCTCCAAATCATCTGATACCCCCTTCCAAATTTTGAAACGTCACTGTGCCGAAATATTGAGAGAGTAATCAAATAACGAAATTAGATTCTTTAAATAACGTATACCACCGAATCCGAAGTTTTTTTCTCACTTGGGTTCTCTTTGTTCTGTTGATTGTTGATGTTGTGATCTCATGTTTGATCCATTGACGAACTTTGATGCAATGATCACAGAAGCATCGTCGTATACATTCTGATCCAGTGGCGGATCCAGAAAATTTTTCTGGGGGGGGGGGGAGAGGCAAGCCACTGGCGGCTCGTGGAGGTGAGGCGACGAAAATGAGAGGTGCACAGGATTTTCTTTGAAACGCTCTTCATATAAACTTTTTTGAAAATTTTATGTTCCATTCATACTTTTTGGACTATCGAAACAAAGGATGATGGAATTATAACCATTTCAACCTTTATATCTTACTTTTTTTAATTTTTTTTCTTTCTCCAACTTAAAAAAATGTGAGGCGATGGCTCCCTGTCACCTCACTTGCCTCACCTGGCGAGCCGCCACTGGCAAACCTGTGAAATTTTGAAATTTGAAGCGTCAGTGGAAGTAATTTCGGGCTATTTTCTATTAGAGAAGGCAAACTTTGAGGCTTCTGGGAGGGGCACGTGCATCTGTGCCCTCCTTGTGGATCCGCCACTGTTCTGATTGCAATACGTAAAGAAGATCAGAGACGTGGAGTCCTTGGATAATTTTCCAGAGTCCCAATAAATAGAGAGTTAAGACAAGTGAAGCCATGAATGCCACCATTGGATGCGTTTTTGCACATTTTTGACGTAAGGGCCGTTGTCATGATTTGGTCCAAGGCAAAATTCACAATGAAGGTCCTGTTTACTTACGTTTACTAACGATGGATCATAGTTAATGTTTACGCTTGAATTCAAGGTTGACTTTGGTCAAGGTTATAGATTAAAGAGGTATGCTCATCTGACTTCGCGCCACGAAGTCAGAAGCGCGTAGTTCAAAATCCAGATCCAAGATGGCCGAAAAAAGCAAAAACATTGTATACTCTTTCCAGAAAAATTCGGGCTATTTTCTGCTTTTCCGGAGAGGGAGCCCAATGTTTTCTGGAAAGAGTATACGATGTTTTCTGCTTTTTTCGGCCATCTTGGATCTGGATTTTGAACTGCGCGCTACTGACTTCGTGGCGCGAAGTCAGATGAGCATACCTCTTTAATCTATAACCTTGGACTTTGGTAGCAAATCAGATGCCATATAGTTCCAAAGATGTGGTTTTGGCCATAAATACATTTTTGCAAATGGGAATTTCACGTTGTGACGACGCACAACACACACGATTTTTTTGCAACTTTGCACAAGTGTTTATCCGAGACCTGAACTCAAGGGAAAAAGCCCAAGGCACCTTCGTGTCCTTCGTTCTCAGCTCATCAAGCACTGTCAATTTTTTCACGCAAAAAACACCATCTTTCGGATCCTTGCAAAATAAATGTCCCAATTCCATTCTTTTGCTTTCAAACTTTATCCTTCAAACACAAACACTCAGCTCGTTTTTTGGTTCAAATTGGCCGTTTTTCTTGTGTGTCTTTTATGTGGTTTTATTTTGTGTTCTTTCATGCAAATCAAAGTTTTCATAATTCCTCCGTGCTCGTGTTGTCGCGTGGTCCTTTTATCCCCCCCCCCCCCAAATCGGAATACGATCTGTCAGGTTACTTTCTTTTTAATGCTACGGGGGTTTGGATTAAATTGAACACGGGTTTTGGATATATTATCGAGGAGCCACTGTTATCCCTCCTAGTGTTACCCGAGGCACAGGAATCATTACTTTATGGAAAGCTAGTCTAGTCATGTACTATAGCTTTCAAAAGAAAGTATCCAGATAGGAATTGTCATTATTTCATTTCTCGGCCAATTTGAGAAATTGTATGGTTTTCAGGTATTTCAGAGGCTCACACTATTGACACTTGTGACCTTCAGCCTCAAAAAATTTAAAACAATGGAAAATGAAAGAAAAATTCATCAAGAACAATTCCGATGAGAGGACTTTCTTTTGAAAGTCATAGTACAAAGTATATGACTAGCTCCCAAAATAAATACTCACATTGGAATTAATGTATAGCTTGCGACTTGACGCTGTCTTCGGGAGAACCTGACTACGTTTCGGCCTAAATGCAACCCAATTGGATCCCTGATTTCTCGCAGGGCCTGGCCTTCGACTCTTTGCTTGAAACAAAGGTAGATTCCCGTTACGTTTTCTCTTTTTCCCACGCTTTCTTCCATCTTAGTTTTTCATTTGATTTGAAGGAATGAAAAAAGAAAATTCGCCAAAGATTATGGTCCCGCGTCCGCATACTGACAGAGTTGCTATGCCTTGATCGTCTCTGCCTGTTGCGCAAGTGGATGGAATGAGCGAAATGAAGGTTCTGGCCACCACATGAGAAATGCTCCCATGCTACTTTGCTACTATACCTATATACCTATACTATTTGGCAAACATTTTTTCTGCCATTTGAACCAATGCAAAGTATCGATTTATCGGAGATTCAGTGAATCCCCTGAAGAACGATTATTTCCCCTAGGTTTAAATGGAGAGAACCCGCTGTTGCCAGATCCCACGAATCGCCAACCCTCCGCACACAAATTGTATAAACGGCATGCGCAGAAAGCGATTTTATTGTGTCCAACATTCAGCTTTTCTTCACGTTTCTATGTTCCGCTTGAGTGATTCGGCGGGAATTAGATTTTACTGGTTGGATAGTAATTTTCAGCTTCAGAGAAGCGAGAACTTGCCCATTTTCGTGGCTTTTTTATATCGATTCGACGGTAGAAGCTTCAAAGAAAATAAAGGAGACAGGGAATAGGGAGGGGGAGGGGTGTTAAATTGAGTTCGCAGAGATTAGACCGGCCGAAAATCGACCACAAAAGAAATTAGAAGAAGAAAAAGCTTTCCGCTTCGCTATTGTCGGGACACTCTCGAGTTTCAAACGATGATACCTTTGCTCACCACTGAGCAGTTAGCACTGGCTGGATGTAGCTTCATTTCGAGAGGGTTTCAAAACGAAAGAGCGAAAAAGCGACGTTATTCCAGCGGTATTAATTCTGTGACAACCGTTTGAAGGTCACCGGAGCTTAAAACGAACTCAATAGGACTTGGTGGTGTTTGTTTAAGGCCCTATTGCTAAACTCTCTCTCTGTCTCTGTCCTTCTTTTTCTTTCTCTTTCTCTTTTTTTTCTCTTTCTCATTCTCTTTCTCTTTTTCTCTTTCTTTCTCTTTCTCTTTTTTTTTTCATTCTCATTTTTCTTTTCTTTTTTTCTTTTTTCCCCTTTT
>VMOF01000320.1:54606371-54632392 GCA_011764245.1 Trialeurodes vaporariorum | reverse complement strand
TTCATCAAATTGTGGTTACGAATTTTTCCTGATGGTGAAATTCAATATTCCTTTTCGAATGTGTCGAAGAGAATGAGAGCCGAGAGTTTGAATTTCATCGCCTCGCAATTTATAATAACCTGCGTGTTATTAAGCGGGCGGCCGGCAAAAGTGACACGTCGGAAATCATTATATATCGCGGAGTCTCGCTGCGTCGCACAGGGTTCAGGGTATCCGATGGGTAGGAAATTTAAGGCATTGTTTTGCAGAATGAGATGGAGTGGAAAACTCGCGACTTTTAAGAGGTACAATCGTAATGATCGTGGTTTGATTAAAGGAATATATATCGTCGTCCATCTGACGCATAGGCGTAAGTCGATTTTTGCAACTTTTCAGGAGAGCGAAAACAAAATTAGCAAAATTCATCAGCTTATGGATTCAGTTCGATCAAAGGTAGAAAAACTTTATTGGTACACAAATGTTCATCAAAGCCTCTAGATTGAGAATATTTTGTCAAAATTCCAAAATCTTGAAAAATAAAGATTATGCGGGTATTTATTTGAGCAAAAATGACTTACGCCAGATTGTCTGATTGACCGCGTTGAGATACGCCGAGATACGCCGCGGCGTATCTCCTTGATTTATACGCCTATAGTCTGAATGAATCTCTCTCGTTTTATTCCATTAAGCGGTAAACCCATTACTTATTATTTAACACGTCACCACAGGTTTCTGGTATTACACCCACATATTTTGAGACGATTTTAGCGCAGTCAAGCAGTGACATCATAACAGTGATATTATCGCTATCGAAACTGTCAAATTGTTTGTTATTCAAGAGTTTGCTTTTTATTATTTCAATTTTTAGTTCAAAATCAGGAATGAGAAGAGTTTTGTAGAAAAGTAATCAACTTAATTGAATAATTAATATGATTGCTTCTTAAAGAATATAGGTAACTATTTATTTTTTTAGATCAGTCTATCGACTAGTTTGATGCCTTTCTCCACCAGTTCTTATCCTGAGCTAGTTTTTCCATTTTTACATATTTCTCACAACCTACATCTTGAATTATTTATTGTTTTGTACACGCTATTCTCTGTTACCCATTTAAAAAAAATGTTACCTTACAGAACGAGAAAGTGGGCAAAATCTATTTGGAAGAGTAATTAATCACAAAATTGATAAAACTATAAACAGTGGACGGTGCTACAACGGCTCGGCGAATTTGTCAAGTCAAGAAACAAATGATTGAGCTGCGAAATATGGTCTTTCGGCCTTAAAAACGCGCGACAAACAGTAACACAAAAAAAGGAGAAAAAATAAAGGTGGACGTGCGGGTGAAGTCGGCGTCAACATGCAGATTCTCCATTAGGAGTATAGGAGAAACACCGCGTTCTGGGACTTACGCCTATACGTCTGACTGACTCTCTGGCTTTATGGACGTACGCCTATACGTTTTTCCGTGATAACTTGAAAACTATTGAGAATTTGACATTTCTGACTTCACAGATCGAAAGAGCGTCAAATTTCACATAGGAATCAATGAAAAAGTCAATTTGTCAAAAATCCGACTTACGCCTATGCGTCAGATGGACGACGATATGTTTGTTTGGTTCGAATTTATTCTTTTAGTATGGGGATATATCGTATCGGTTGGTGTTCCAGGGCTTTTCCTGCATTGTTTATTTACTTTTTTTGTCATTTATTTATCTATTTATTTATTTGTTTATTTATTTGTTTGTTTATTTAGTTATTTATTTATTTATTTTTTTATTTATTTATTTATTTAGTTATTTTTTCTCCTCCTACTTTTGTTTGACTTGTATCATAGCTTTTTGTCATTTGACGGCTTCTTTTACCAATAAACCATTATTATTTGGTTCCAAACAAACTCTGATCGAATGTAATATCCTCATATATAAGCGCATTTTTGAACGGAAATGTTGGCTATTCTAACCAGGAAATTACTGCGATCTTTCTCCTCTAGGTCCTCGAACATACTTAATAATTATGCATATGGTTCGGGGTTCCATGACTGCAATTGCTGAAATCAACAAGATATTACATATTAAACTATGCATTTGGAGGTTCAAAATTCCCGCCTATTCCACAACGACAATTAATTTTGGATGATTTCGACCTCCGAATACATAATTTAATCTGTAATATTTTGTTGATTCCGGCAGTTCATGAATTGTGAATAAATTTGTGAATTTGTGTTATAATTTAAAAATTATGAATTTGAATGAATTATGAATGAATCTATTGTGTTAATTTAATTTCTTTTTTTTTTTTTTTTTAAAAAAAAGAAAGGCATCTGTCCAATCAAATTATAGTTTTTATCCCATGTGCGTTGTGTTGGTCACCTATGTATATAGTAAAGGTGGTTGTTGGATGGGTTCGCTGTAAACTGGTACAAATTTTAATGAAAGAATAAATGGATTCAAAAGTGTGGGGTTATAATAATTGGCCCGAGGTTGTCGACAACTCTATTGAAGAAATAAAAAAACGCGGGGAAAGTATATTCGTTGCGGTTCCCTGAGTGCGGCACTTTTTGATAAATTACGCAACGTCGAACAGATCAGAGCATCTTCACGCCCAGTGTTGCAGTTTTGCGAATTTCCTCAAATTTTTCACATTTAAGTCAATGTAAAGTTTTTGGATTTCGTGCCCTCGGCAACACTGCTCCAAGCATCGGTTTCATTTTTCTCCTTTGGCTCATTGGTCAAGCCGTCACTTTGTAACAGATAATGAGTGTTGACGCTGAGTGCAAAAAGATCATCGCAAGAGGTGGGGATGAGGGAATAATGGTGGTGGTGGGGGGAGGGGGGTCTCCTATCATATTAATCACAAGAGAAAGGTTTGCAAACTTGATATTGAAAGATACATCATAAGTAATAGGAGCTTTATTAAATTAATCAGAACGAAAGATTGAAAAGTAAAGTATGCATACCATAAACATTTTCGCACAAAAAAACTGAACATAAAAAAAAATGAAACTTCAATACGAAGAACGAAACAAAAACGAAACAACGAAAAACAATGCAAATTAATTGAAAGTATCGATTAACATTCAGTTATTGTATAGCACACCTCTTTGAAAAAAAAAGGAGTCAAGTATTGGAACACATTTTTTTTTTTTTTTTTTTTTTTTTTTTAAGACACCGGCAATAATTTGGGAAAGTATCATAAACTTTGGGGCAATTTAGACCAAAAGTTGGGGAAACATTCGACAACTTTGGAGTCTTCTACTTTCAGTCTGAATGGTGAATTTTCCCAATTTTTTTTCCCAGAAAAGTTGAAAATATGTCCCCAAATTTATAGCGGGTGCAATGAAATATCACCGCGTGACTGAGTGAAGTCAGTTTATACCTGCCTGGTTCTGGTGTTGATTGAATTATGCATTAAATTAGATTAATTGTTGATTAAATTTGATGTCCGGTTCTTCTATCGATAATGCTGGAGTTTACGACGAGAGAATAAACACACTTGCACACAGACCTACTATAAAAAAAAAAAAGACCCACCAAAGGATCCTGATCCTAGACCCACTTTCTAAAATTCTTAATTTTTAAATCTTGAAGCCAAACGATTTTTACTTCACACCAAAAAGTGGCAAACTGTAAATTATTTTTAGGAAAAGAATCGGCTATAAAGTAGTTTGTTCTATGGCTTTCTTTTTGCCACACGAAAATTACATTTTTTGATTTTGGGAAACTTTGAATGGAACTCTTTTTTATAGTCACCTCATATAACTCCTTAAGTTTTTTGAGAGGGATGGAGACTGCCTAATAGAGTGGATGTTCATAAAACAAGCGATACGAGGAAATTCGTCTCCACTTAGAATGTGCCTCACGAGGATTATACGGCTCATAATTATTTTATCGTCAACACTTAAGCAACAAGCAGCTTTCAAGGCATGTTTTAAGATTGAGCTCCTAATGGTATTGAGAAAATGGGCTGCCAAAGAATAAGTTGTCCCTTCATTTCGATGGTTATGCAGTTAGCACTGCGAGCTATTTAGCACTCGCAGGTCGCAGCAGTGATTTGCGTTCGCTCCGTTGATCCTATGCGTCCTATGTACTTGGTATATCATAAACATATTTCGTCCTTGTAATCACGTATTCTTTAGAGGTCAAGATAAGATTTTTTCCCTAAACCTAACCTTAATGTAGGTATTTTGATACATGCATTAAAAAAAGGAATAACAATGCGGGACTCTCTGTCATAATACTACGCAGCTTTATTTTATTTTATTATTGTTTTTTTTTTTTTTTTTTTTTTTTTTTTTTTTTTTTTTTTGGAATAGCCTCCTTGCATCAGCATTACATTCTCATGCGGGAAAGGGATGCCTGCTTAAACACCACCCGTTCAGGCGCACATTTCGTCCGCGATACCCGATACAAAGATTTGGTGTCTTGCTATCTATCGGAAGACACCGAATCACCCTCCTGCTCTCTTCTCACCCTTTTCCCGCGTTGTTATGATCATGGAAAAGGTAATAAATTGGAGAGAAACTAGAAAATGAAGTCGGCACACTTTCGAGGCTTATGTGTGAGTAGCACCCCTACTGAGTGCGTGATATTCCGCGTAAGACGTCAGTGCATGTGGTATTGCCTATCTAGACTTGACATGACGCTTCGTCGACCGACGTGATGCGGCGCAGGGAGCGTTAACTCTATAAGCACGGTAGGTTTGCCTATAGTATATGCGAGCCGTGCTGAGATGAGATGAGATGATCAAAATCCCTTCGCGAAGAAAGACTCCGCATATGACTATCGAAAGAGATAAGTAACAACTTATTCATTGCGTCGTAAAATTTTAGCACTCTTATCCGGTTCGACGGCACGTCGCACGGTGGGCGGAATTGACCGAATTGGCGGCTTAAAATCACTAGAGTCCCTTCCCCCATGCATGTATTGAGAGCTAAAGGGGTGTCTCCACCTGCGAATGTAAAAGCGCGAATAAACTGATTGAGCCAATGAGCTTCTTTGTTGTCGATACATCGGACTCGAACTATCGACTTCAAGGCAGCTCATTGGCTCAATCAGTTTATTCGCGCTTTTAAATTCGCAGGTGGAGACACCCCTTTAGTCTTTCGGGTGCGCAGTTATAGGGATTTTAGTTTTTTTCAGTTTGATTTAACCATCATTCAAAAGAAGGCAGGCAGGCAGGACGGTTGACCGAATTGGCGGCCTAAAATCATTAGAGCTAGTACATTCCCCCATGCATGTATTTGAGAGCCAAATCTTTCGGGTGCCCAATTTTAGGGATTTGATTTTTGTTGAGATTTGATTAAACCATTCAAAAGAAGACACTTCTCTAAGAACTTTGATGGGTCACTAAACTTCTTGCTAAATGTCCAGTTAGATTCCAATGAAGCCCATGTTAAATTAAGTGGTGCAACATGTGTATTACATTGACTGAAAGGGTCAAGGTGATTCCAGGTGAAACTCAGAAATTTCCAGATTTCAATCCGATGGATAAGGTTACTAGTGATCGTCGCAAAAAGTCGCGTTTTTGGAATTTTCACTCGGGGGGGGGGGAATTCCGAAGAATAACACCGGCACTTGTTTAGTTTTTTGCTCTGGTTTGTTTTGTTTGTTTTTTTATAGTAGATTTTTTGAGTTTAAAACGAGCGAAATTGGTCGAGCTGCTTAAAAGCTGTAATATTATAAATTAGTTTCGTCATAAGGTGAGTGAGAGCGAGTGGTACTATATCAATCTGCCTCACTCGTACTCATAGAAACTCATGGGAATTTTCGTATTTCCGATTACCCCTGCTTTATTTCTGAGAATTTCAGCTTGACATTTTCTAGGAATCTCTCTAAAGTATGCTCGCAAGTGCCGACGTTCCTCAAATTCGTGCTTTCTGCGTATGTATTCACCAAATTTAGACAAAAAATTTTGACTTTCTAAGCAGCGTTACTCCGTACCTTCGGCTGGAACAATAACCAACCGTGGAATCATCTAAAAGCTTTTAAAATATAGTTTTACAAGTATAGACTCTACTATATATAGTTGCAATTTTGACCACAAAACCGGTCAATTTTGTCTACTGGGCGGGCTCGAGCTTGGCGTCAAGATAAAGGTGCCAAGGAGCTTTGCCGAACGTGGAAATCGTTATATCGAAGAAAAGAGAGAGGGGTAGAGAATAAGAGAGAGAAAGATTGGGAGGGGGAGAGCGGAAAGGGATGGAAAAAAAAGAGATCGTCCGCATGACTGTACCATTTGAATCGCGATGCTCAATTTTCTTCTCCCTCTCCCCCCTCCTCTCTAGCACTCTCTATCCAACCTAATATCAGATACGAGATGCGCATTTTTTTTTTTTTTTTGAAGTCACTTCACGTCGACGTTATCGATGCATCCAGTGTTGCCGCTCAGCAGGATTGAAGGAGAAACGAGAGCGAAAGAGTCGTCCACTTTCAAAATTTCATTGTAGCAATAATGTGCTGAAAGTTTACTGGCATAAAGAAAAAGTTTGTCAGCTAGTGGAGACGTGTGTCTGAAATCTGAATTGAACCGAATGAATTTACCGACCGGATAGCAACTGTAACAACTTTCAATTTTTTTATTTTAATGAATAACTAAGTGATCACATGCAAGTAGTTGCGCATAATACATAAGTCTCTCTCTCTCTCTCTCTCTCTCTCTTTCTCTCCCCCCCCCTCTCTCTCTCTCTCTCTCTCTCTCTTCGCCTGGTGTATTTAAACAAACATGTTAGAAAAGGATAGAAAGAGAGACTATCTCGTAATTTTAGCCCATTTATCTATAATTTCTAGCGCATGAGTTCAAATTAGAGAACAAATTCCAGGATCCGCCACCGTAGAATATGTACTATCGACGAATTAAAGATTGTCGCGATATTTTCACACATTTTCAGTTATGGGTGTGAGTTGGGGACTGGTCTGCAACGGCTTTTCCGCCCCACCCGCACTGGCCTCTCACCTGCAAGGTGTAAGGAGTAAGAAGAGTGGCCGAACCAGAACCTTACAGGCGAAACTTAACTCGTGAAAATCTCGCGACGATCTTTAATTCGTCGATAGTACGCTTCAATCTTGGAATTTCGGGGATTTCTTTTTCATGCCTAAACCGGCAACCCTACTTTGTACACCTTCGAATTTCGGTTGCAATGAATAAGTTGGCTGGATCTTCGCGCATAGAGATACCCTCCTATACCCTCCTGAGAGAATTATTTTCAGGGAGTCGAGAAATATTCGAGGGTATAAAAATAGGAAAAGCATAAAAATAAATGGGCGCGTGTATTTTTAATGAAATCCGTATTCGAGCCTAACTGCAAAATAACTTGAGTGTCGAGGATTTCATTTCGCTAACGTAAAAATAAGTAGATTTTCTTCGACACCTTCGTGAAAATATACATTCCGGCCATTGTATTTATGAAGTAAGTTGAATCTAATGTATTTTAGATTCGATAATATGAAGAAAGATAGCGAAACCTATCATTCGAACCTGCAAGCATGCATACAGACACATGCATAATCGTTTTTAAAATGCTATAGGTATCGCAATGAAAGAAAATAGATGAGTTTTACATGACAGCTAGGGTTAACACTCGAATATTCAACATAGAGATAGTTGAGGGCATCTCTCCCCCGGAAGTAAGAGAAATTGATTATACTTAATTAGAAATTAATACGTGAGCCCGCCTTGAGCGGGTGATTGTTCCCGACCGTATATTCGAGGGTATATCGATTAATGGAATAAATTAGAAAATATGGACGTATTTTTGATAGCAAAACAAAAAATGTCGGTCGACCAAAACTTAAAAAAATCCGAAATTTTGATGGATCGAAACTTAAAATATCCAAAATTTTGATGGATCGAAATTTCGAAGTGTTCCAAAAATATCATTTCAATTGGTCATTTGTTTCTGGACCTTGGGTGTTTGATTCTTCCGATCGTATATTTGAAATTATATGTATACAATTTATGGTCGTGTTTTTGATCACAGAACCAAAATTTGAAATAGTTAACAAAATATCGTTCGATCGAAACTTAAAACATTTCCGAAATTTCAAAACTTCGGAATGTTCCAAAAACATCATTCCAATCGATCGTTTTTACTGTCATGCAAACGTGAATACCTACTTCGGATCTCCATGAATGAGATGACTCACCTCTTACGATTAGTGACAGGGGATACACTAATTCAGTGACACGAGATGCGTTGCGCGGTAGTAAATACGAGAATGTTGAATCGCGAAGAATGATCAGTGGATCCTCACAAAGATCCTCGAGAGAACCATCAACAGGATCAATGAATCAACAAAGATCACGGAGAGTGATAGCGGGCCATAAAAAGATCCACAACTCGCGTAATGACCCGTTTTCAATTTGGGCAACATCTGTTCAAGTCGTAAAAGCATAAGGAAAGGTGCTCCTGAAAATAATTTCAGTCACTCCACATAGCGCGACCGTCAAGCTGGAGAAATTCGTGAGAGAGAAAAAGAGAGAGAGAGAGAGAGAGAGAGAGAGAGAGAGAGAGAGAGAGAGAGAGAGAGAGAGAGAGAGAGACAGAGAGAGACAGAGACAGAGAGAAAAATAGACAGAGAAACAAAAAAAAAAAGAAAAAGATATGCGTGTAGAGATGCCCGGAAGAGTGGGAGGAAGATTGTGAAGGAAGAAGAGCAGAAGGAAGAAAATAAAAGAGGTAAGAGCAAAGACTCGTTTCAGTTCAATGTTGCCGGATCTTAAAAAAAAAAAAAAAAAAAAAAAAAAAAAAAAATAGATGAATATTTCCCAACTTCCGAGTTCCTTCTAATGTAAGTTTCCTTCGTTTATTTATTTCTCAGGTGGGTTTAAACCATGGAACTTTCGATGGTTTAAAAGGTTACTGTATAGTGCCATCTGTAAGTAAGTACATACGTACACCGGGAAAAAAAAAGAGTTTTCGTGTACACTATCCGAAAAAGTCTCGATGAAGCATTTTGCTGAAGGAACTTACTTTTCGCATCAATACTTGGTGAGTATTGGGGCCCGTGCTCAACAATGAAGGGGGCTTACTTACATGAAAACATAGTCTACAAGCTTATGAAGGTCCTTACGGCACTTTTTGTCGATAGGCCTGTAAAATTGCATTATAAAATGTTGTTGTCCTCATCACTGTTGCCATTTTTCGGATAGTTATTCAGTTATCCAGATAGTTATCCAGTTATTCAGTATCTTAAGAGCCAATTCCGATCTATTTGTTTTTTCTTCTTCAAAAATTTCAAAGAATCAGCTGACAAATAGTCTTTAGAATATTCTGATTTAACCTCAAAATTTCAATATAGATGAGTGAACGGTTTAGTTCAAATTAGGATTCGAGGAGTAGGTATGACAGAGTAGGCATGGGTGGATCCAGCAATTTGACAACCATGCATTCTTTCCATTTGAACGTATGAAAACAATCGATTCTTGGGGGGGCCATGGCCCTTTTACTAATCGATTATTTTTCACACAATTAAATGGGCATAACCAATAGTTGCCAGTTCGCTGGATCCGCCTTTGAGAGTAGGCAGGTTCTCTTCATCATTATTTTCTTCGTTCACTCTGCAAGAACACGCCTACCGTCTGTTAAAAGTCTGTTCTAGAGGTGATAAAAACTATTAAAATCAAACACCATTAGACGCCTCACGAAATTACAAGGAGAAACTATCTATCCGCGGTATCGTTATTTCTTCTCATTTTCGCTTCTGATCCGACCCCTTCTTGTCAATTTTATATTCTTCATTAAATTCTTCTGGAGGGAGGAGACGGAGACTACAGCTTGTTAAGAGTTTAAATCGGGTCACATGTGTTTCGAAAGTGTCGCATACATAGCTCTGGTGATAAACTTCTGTGCAGAAGAAGAGAGAGAGAGGAAAAAAGTGTGAATTAATGTATTCAGAACTTTCGTAACCTGTGGGAAGAATCGGAATCCTTCCTCCTTCTTCAACATCTTCTGTCATGTTTGAACACCCCCCTCCCCCCACCATCCTTCGATATCATTCTTTATTTTCCCCTTTCTTTTAAGAGGAATGCGCCTTTCTCGCTCCCTTTTTATCTTTCTAAGACTGCTGTTTTTTCTGATATTTCTCAAAAGTACGTTTCGTAAGGTTTACGAAGGAGGAATAATGACCGAAACGGAAACGTATGAAAGCAACTTACGGCAACTGAATTCTATGTATTTGTGAACAATGGAAAGCTTAATTACCACAATATAACTTCGTAAATCCATAACATTTATGCAACTTAGCACTGTAATTATAATAAAACAACTAAATAATTGATGAGACTTCTTCACTTGATTGACTCTTGGAGGCCTCCAACTCGCGACTCTTACTCTAGAAGAACTAACCTAAGTCTTCATTGAAACCATGGCAACTTTGGCGTGAACAACTGCCATTAATCATTCTGAATCATCTCAATTTTCAATGGTTTCTAAGTGAAGGAATGTATAATGTATGTACTTAACCCTTTACTGCATGATTTTTTTTTTCAATAAAATAATTTTTTTTCAGTACAATTTTGATCCTTGAGACAGGGAAAAATAGTGAAAAAATTATTTCCATTATATTTCAATGGTAAAGAGTTTGAGTATTAGTTGTTCCAAATATGGCCTTACCCGCATTTAGGTATCCATGCAACTGAAAATAAAGTTTTCAGGCTAAAAAAAAAAAAAAAAAAAAAAAAAAAAAAATTAAAGTAGTAAAAAATAAGTTAGTAAATTTCAATAGTTGTTTTTTGTTTTTTTTTTTTTTTGTTTATGGTACATTGGTACCCCTGCGTTACTCCCAAACATAACAATGAAAATCGGAAAATCTCTATCAGATTTTCAGTGAGCTATTTTCAACCACTCTGCACGTTCTATATCCTGTACTGCGCGCTCTAGGACAAAATCGACAATTCTTACTCGTTTAGTATCTGTTCCACATGTGACCCACCATGCAGCAACAGTACAACTCAAGTCCCCTACTTTTAGATAAAGCTTCAAAGTAATGGTAAAAGTTTTTCATTGGTGACCAGTAAAAAGGTTCCAATTCTCCAGTGACCAATGAATTTTTCATTGGTCACCAATGAAATTACATTGGTCACCAATGAAAAATTCATTGGTCACTGGAGAATTGGAACCGTTTTATTGGTCACCAATGAAAAACTTTTACCAGGGATTGTTCCAGATCTGGGCTCATCTGCAGTTAAGAGTTAACTGTATATAGCTTTTAAACATCCTAATTTTTGCTCGCTCATGCGACAGAGCGACTCTGAAAGAATGATGCTTCAAGTAAACTCTTTGACTGATTCAATGACGTCGGAAAAATTAGCTTCTTCGAGTTTTATTCACAAATAGTGTATTCCTAGAGATTCCCTCAAAATCGTGACAGTGGTGTGGTGTGAGAAATGCATTTTGAGAAGAGAGAATAGATATACAATGGAACGATTGAAAAAAATACACATATATTTTATCATTCGATTTTCTCGAGCTAGTTTGTCACCCTTGTTTCCCTGAAGTGTGAGTTTATGCAAATACCGGATTTTTCTGAATTATTGCTCGGATATCCATGAATCGGTGTCACACTTGCGAGTTAAAATGCTTATAGCTATCAGGAGAAAAGTCATCAAAACAGGCTTGTAATCGAATTACTTGGAGGAACACTCATATATTTTCCTGAAGGGGAAAGAGCTTAGTAGCTTAGAGGATGCTCTTATGAGTCTTATATATATGGAAGTTTGACTGATGGACCCGGTATGAAATTGGAAACTTGATTCAGTTAATCAGTTCTAGACTATATGTCCAATTTTTTTTCGTCCAATATTTTTTGACCAATGAAAATCTGTCCTAGAATTTTTAGTCCAAGAGGGTCTAATAAATATTTTTTATCGTATCAATCGGTCAAGATTTTCAAATTTTCAAAAATTTCACAAGATTATATAATTTATAAGAAAAAAAAAAACAAAAAAACAAAAAAAAAAAACAAAAAACAAAAAACATATCGTCTTTAGCGAGTATAGGGTTAAGGGAGCTTTTAAGTGCAGGGACGGATGTGTATAAAATTTACTGAATGTCCCAACATGTGCCTAAATTATTGGTGAAAAAGGACATTAGGATCATCAAAATCTTCGATGGTCAGACGCTGGGATCAACAAACGCACGAGGAGCAAAAACAAAATAAAGCAATATAGATGGATAAATAAATAAATAAAACATCATCAGCTTTTGCCCCCTCCTGCCAGGACCTGAAATACATGACACCACTGCAACCCGTTATACTTAACCACCGGATCGTATGATTTTCTTCTAAAATAGAGTATAAGTTCAAGAGAATAAAAATGATCAAATAATTGTTTTAATTTTTTTCTTCATAATTCACGACATTATTTTATTTTTTTTTTTCGTACTTGTGGATCAGTGGATCATATTACACGCGGGCATTCGTGTATACACGGAAACCATGTTTGAACCTCAATTGTTTCTTCTTTTTTTTACTCCTCCGCCGTTCCACGGAAGAGGCGAGACGGTAGAGGAGAGGGGGTGAAGGGTTCAATCCAAAAAATATCTCGTTACCTTGTTGATATGAATGGAACGAGGTTTGGTTTGGTGGGTCATGTCATTTTTTTCTCCCAGATATTTTTGCGCGTATTTTGAGGTCGCGCAAACAGCTTGAAGGCTTGTCGGCCGTGGTTGCCATCGCATCAAATTTAATGATCAACTGGTGGTATAGTTCAAATGCAAGGGCGTATCCACAAAAATTCCGAAGGGGTAAGTGGGAATCATCGAAGAGGGAGGATCCATTTATGCTCATTTTTTTTTTTTTTTTACAATTTCAGTCACAGTTTACCGTTAATCGGCGATTTTAAGGTACGAAAGAGGGCAAGTCCCCCCACATATATACTTTGGAGTATACACGGAGAAAAATTTATATTTGGGCTACCAGAATTACTTCTACGTATTAGTTAAATGTAATTCACGTACCTATCCTTAACTAGAATTCTGGTAATATTCAAAATACATTTTTTGTTGAAATCAGCAATATCTTCACAGATACCAGAATTACATTTAACTATAAGAGGGTTTTAGTAATGGCGACTGCCGGTGATGAGCTTTGCAAACAAAGCCAGTTTGTCTCTCTCGCTCTCACGTGACCCCTATGTACTGCCATCTCACTCTAATTTCAAAAATCGTATATAGAGACTTATTTTGTGAAATTTTATGGCAGAAATGAATTTCTCGAAGCATTTTAATGCGATTTTGATAATAATTTGTCGTAAAACAAGGCCCTGTATACGAATTTTGATACTAGAAAGAGATGGATATACATAGGGGTCACGGGAGAAAGAGTTCGAGATAGTTTGGAACTCTACGCGGGTTTTATCCCAACAGATTGCAACCGATGAGCGCATTGTTGTGGTTGTTGGCTATAACCGTCGACTTTGCACTAAAACCGCCTATTACGTAGCAGTAATTCTGGTAGCCCCAAATATAAATTTTTCTCTCTCGTACTGCCGCATAAAAAGACTCACTACTACCTCTATCTTCCCTTCATATAAAAGTGCATGCTACACAAATATAGGTAAAGGGATGGAGTGTCTCTTTTTGTCAATTTTCAACTGAAAATTCGACTCGGTCGATCGTTGTTTCAGTAGATAGCATACTATAGGTTTCTTTTTTTTAGACTTTTGCGGTTCATAGAAATTGACTTGAAGTCTTATGGACAGCTGTGTGGTGATTTGTGGACATGGTTTAAAAAAAAAAAAAAAAAAAAAAAAAAAAAAAAAAAAAAAAAAAAAAATCGGGCACAATCAATTCACCGACAGTTGTTTCCAAGCATAACTCGACAAAATTAATTTTTGCTGTAAAAATCGAGCCACAGAGTCACAGGCATCCGCGTTTGCGGATTGCTCACAATCGCTCTCAGTGGTTCGCACCGTTTGCAAAACTCCACAAAGATTCATTGCCTACAACTGCAAACATAAGAAACAAAAAAAAAGGAATGTGTTTGACAAAATTTACAAAATGGTGGTCAAATGAGCGAGTGGCAAAGTTGGAGTCCCATCTAATTGCAGCTTATTATGCTGAGAAAATTTTTTTTTGTAGCATAGAAAGCTGCAATTAGATAGGACTCCCCCGATTAACACCGGATTTTTCGCCATCTTGCAGTAAATTTGTTAAATGCATTTCTTGCGTTTGTGGGTGGAGTTTAGAACTTTCTACGGCTCTCAAACGTTATTTTCAAGTCACTTTGCGTGGAAATTGACCATCCACACACTGAAAAAAAAATTGTTTGAATCAACAATTCAATTTGTCCAGAATGGAGCCCTCAATTGGTTTTGTTAATTCAACGAAACAGAATGGTGAATCATCAAAATAAGATTGTTAATCTGACAAAATAGATTGTTAAATCAACAAAATGTGAGGCAAACTCCGAAACAATTTGTTGATTAAACAATTTATTTTGTCAGTTTAACAATCTTATTTTGTTGATTCACCATTTCGTTTTGTTGAATTGACAGAATCAATTGAGGGCTCCATTCTGAACAGTTAAATTGTTAATTCAAACATTTTTTTTTTTTCAGTACATTCCACAACCCTCTATTGCAAAACTTTGCAGAAGACCCAATTGCATACTACACCACTGATAAGTCTATAACAGCTCTATTATAAGCATTTCGAGGCCCCTCTCTAACTAAACGTGAGAGCCAGAGGCCATTGACCCAGGTCCAGGCTCATATGGCAACCCCGACGAAGGATCCGCGAATTTAGGCGGTGCTGACCCGGGCCTTACCGAGGATCGAAGAACCCGTGGCAGATTGGACCTAACTCCGACAAAGTCAGGACCCGAAACGGCTGGCCGGGACAGCGCGGCTCCGAAACGCCTGGAACCGGGGTCATGATATCATTTTACACGCAGCAACCGATTTCTAGAACAAAAGAGTGGTGGGCGGTGAAGGGCGGGGGAAGAGGGCGAGAGTTTGCAACTCGCACAATCAGCTCTGGAGCAGGGCCCGGGCCGCCCGGGCAGGGGGAGGCCAAAGCCACGCAGCGTGCAGCAGGCTCCCTCTGCCGGGGTCAAGGAACTCTTTGCCAAAATAATTTAATACCTTCGAGTTTGCGCACTTCCTTTTTGGGGCCGCGTATCACATCACCAATCACCCGGGCCCGATAATTTTTGGCCAACTCTATTCGTATACCCTTTCGACTTCTCTCCACTTCAGTTTCACTGAGGGGATACAGGGGGGAGGCGAGGAAGGGGGGAGAGGTACCAGTGTAAATATGTTCTTACCACCAAATTGTGAGAGGGATGGGTTGCGGGTGGGGGAAGGGAGTTTCGAGGGAGAACAATAAAAAAATCATCCAAGCACTAAACCTCCTGCACTGTGCTAGTCCCGCTACCCCCGCGCCACCACTGCGCTGTCCCCGTGCATAACCACATCCGGTAGATTTTTCGCTCCCCCCTCCCCCCCCCCCCCCTTAAACCGTTCTTATTCCTCCATGTTCTTCAATAGTGTGCCACTTAAAATTTGTTACTTTATTCATTCCTTTAGTCCCCACGCGTTTTCTTGTAATGCGAATATTTTTCAGGCTTCGGGGTGGGGGAGGGGGGGTCATAGGGATATTCGCTTCGGAGGACGAATCGAAATAAAGCAGGAAGAGAAGGCATCCTATGTGCCACGTGGCGAACTACACACTATACAGAGTGTTCGAATCACAAACTTTAATTTAGCGCGATACAGAATAGAAATTTTGGTTCATTTCGAAGCATTATTTTGCTGGTCCGTCATCTTGAGGAGTTCCGAAATATCCGTATTCAAAACAATGCAACAGATAAAGACAGAGATATGTCCGCTTTGAAACCTTATACCGAAAGACCGAAAAAATATTTCCATTGGCTCTCATGGGAGTTTCAATTACTCTGTGGCTGCAGGTTGCGGTCGTTTCAGAAGTGTTTGTGAACCTGGAGTCCCTATATGTATAGAGAGTTAAGACAAGTGAAACCATGAGCGCCGCCATTAGATGCTATTTTGCACATTTGTTTACATTCTGAGGGCCGTTGTTGTGTTTTCGTCCACTGCAAAGATTACAGTGCCTCTGAGTTTCTAACGATGTAATATTTTACTGCTTTTGTGGATCGACATCTATTTACGCTTTGAAAGATTCTTTTGGGATTTATAGACATTCTTGATGCGTATCATGATTAAAATTAACAGATTCGTCGAAAATTAACTCTTTATCAGCAAAATACCGTTGGTAAACAACTGTGATTGTAAACAAAAGTGCAAAATCGCATCCAATGGCGGCGTCCGTAGAGCCTAAAACTCATCGAACAATCAGAAGTTGACTACCCTCTTGTCTTAACTCTCTGCATATAGGGACTCTATGTGAACCTAGATATCTATAATATTTCAAAAGCTACAGGGAAAAAGTTCTAGGGTAAACAATTTTTAAAGGTCTATAAATGTTTTGTTAGTTTTAATCGTGGACCAAAAACATTGAACTGACTGTCTTGAAACAGGCAAGCTTGCAGACGCCATATTATTATTATATTGCCCGCGGCTCTTTGACGCAATACAGACCTCCATCACCCTGTATCCAGTCCTGCAATTTGGACGGACCAATGCAGTGTTTAATTGGCAATCACCCATTCGCAACAACCTCACCCCCGCCCCAAGCATTCCTAATATTTTAACGAAAATTGCTCCGGCTAGCTCCTATATTTTCGGGTCTATATACTGCCATTTTTCATGTTCCTGATCGCAAGAGGCTGATTATTTTTTTGCAACTGACAATGAGACCGGGCTAATTATACCTCCCCCGACAATTAAGATGTTGTTAAAACGTATACGATGCATCATTGAATTTTAACTACAAGTGCCTATCTATTCTTTTGTCTATGCTTTGACCAGTTATTCACTCACGTTTGCACATCCGCTTATATCATTTAAATACGCTAAGTGCCGAGGTGCGCATCCAGGAAAGAGGAGCATCTTTCTCTCTCTCTCTCTCTCTCCCTTTTACTCAGAGCATTGTCTAAAAAATGGGTAACACTTGTTTTATTCTTATATTGTATAAGAGTCTTGTTTCAAGTTATGCACGATAAAAGTTTCGCCAAAAGAGTGCGCGTTGCCGAAAAAAACTGGGAGACTTAATAATGCTGACATCGAAAGCTTATTGGTTTTTTTTTATGCTGCTTAACTCCCTCCACGCTCTCTCTCTCTCTCCCCCTCTCATTCTCTCTCTCCCTCCCTTTCCCTTTTCTCTCTCTCGCCCAATCCAAATGCGTGTTTTAAAGAAGGACGGACTCTCGGACATGGGCTATAGTGAACGACGTCACGTGATGATCCGCGCCTTCTCATATTTTTCTTGGCGGATGGAAAGAGAGAGAGAGAGAGAGAGAGAGAGAGAGAGAGAGAGAGAGAGAGAGAGAGAGAGAGAGAGAGAGAGAGAGAGAGAGAGAGAAAGAAAGGGGGAGACGGGGAGGGGGATGAGGGAGAGAGACAGAGAATGGAAGAGAGAGAGATAGATGGATAGAGACAGAGAGAGTTAAAGACAAATTACTTTGGATTCGAATTTTTCCCCATCGTCTGACAAAAGCACCGAAGGATGAAGCAGAAGCACGTCCTCCAGTCAACGTCAGTTGAGAGTAAAGAGGTTCCTAATGATTTTGCGTCATTTTCGGGGCTGTTGGCTGAACCCCCCAAAATCGCTACCCCTCGATTACCTGTCCTGCCCTCTCCTCCATATACAGCCCTCGGGAGCAAAGTCTGGAGTCGCGAGTCCACCGCGATTTCAGTCACCGTACTAACGAACGAACAAACGAACTGGCTTTCGAGAGCACTTGTGCGTCATCAATGGTGACTGGTAAGTTCATAACCCCCCCCCCCCCCCCCCCACCACCTCCTGCCTGTACCATTTCCAGCCGTCAAGCGGTTGGTGGTTGATTCTTCTTCCTTCGCGATGTATGCATGGAGTAGTGGAGTTGGAGTACGGCAAGACAATCTTTGGTACTCTCTTGCGCTGCCGCGTCGCGTCGCGTCGTCCAAAAATTTGTCAGTTCGCCGCCGCCGCCGCCGCCGCCGCCGCCGCCGGTTCTTATATATATGTCATATTTTTCTAAGAGGATTAGTTTTGATGAATGAATCAGTCCCACTACACCCCAAGTGTGGTCGTGCGGATGTAAGGGAGGGTAAGTATGTATGTGGAAGGAGCTCGGAGGGGAGAGGAAGTCCCTTTCTCGTACTCGTGCCCTCCTGTCGAGTCGTGTCCGCCGCAAAGTGGATCGAAACATGGGATTTCTCGGACATAATTTTACGGAAAGAAATCAAAATTTATTAACTTTAAACAAACGAGATAATTAGAAAATGTGTGAACCAATTGATTTAAGGTGATTCTATGGTAAACTTCCGAAAATTTTAAACCGATGGATGGCGTTACTTGTCGCTGTCTTCAAAAAATAGTCTTTTTTTGACGGTTTTCGGCTGTTTTCTCTGAACAGACGAATAAGAGACGAAAAATCGGAATGTCAGCACCTGCTTAATTTTTTGCTTGATTTTTTGAGCCATAAACGGGCCAAATTGGTTCTAAAATAAAGGCGAAACTATGCAAAGAAAAAATCAAGTGTATAATTTGGAGTTGTATCAACAAAGATTACAGGTTTCGGTTTCACGTAATCTTTGCTGATACAACTCCAAATTGTACACTTGATTTTTTCTTTGCATAGTTTCGCCTTTATTTTAGAACCAATTTGGCCCGTTTATGGCTCAAAAAATCAAGCAAAAAATTAAGCAGGTGCTGACATTCCGATTTTTCGTCTCTTAATCGTCTGTTCAGAGAAAACAGCCGAAAACCGTCAAAAAACGGCTATTTTTGGAACCAGCGACAAGTAACGCCATCTATCGGATTAAAATTTTCGAGAGTTTGCCATAGAATCACCTTAAGAGCTTTAAATGCGTCAAATGACACGGTTTCTGCAAAAAAAAAAAAAAAAAAAAAAAAAAAAAAAAAAAAAAAAAAAAAAAAAAATCCACATTAATATTATTTTAGCGGAAAAAACGATTTTTTTTTTTTTTTGTCCAGAAAAATCAATCCATGTTTTGATCCATTGTGCGCCGTGTCGAGACGCTTGAAAATAATTTAGGTTGAATAAAAATCGATAGTATATGATGTATGCTCGTTACTTGAGATCATCATCAGTCGAGCACAAGTATTTCTAGTAATGAGCGCACTTGAAGTTCTGTGAGACGTCGCGTCGAGTCGGTGAGTCCCTCCGCCTCGATTTCAAGTTCTTGCTCCCTTCACGTCCCGAAATGACCACGATTGGATCGAGTGGTCTAATTAAGAAATTACTTGCTGATAAGTGATTGTTAAAAAATTGGAGGGTTGTGTATGGTGGGTTTAAATTTGTTCGTAAAGTAGCGTGGTAAAAAGCGCGTATACAAGTCAAGCTTATACAGGTCTTGTAAGTGAAATTAGACCGTTTCAGATCATTTTGCTCTTCAAGGAAGTACTAATGTAAGAATACGAAATCGAGTTTTTGATCAATTTTCCTCAGCAGTTAAGGAGGAGGAGGAGGAGGAGGAAAGGGCAATTCTCTGGATCCACTTGCAAGCGGTTCGCATTTGCTATGCTCGTGAATTTAGGATCTAATAGGTTTGTTGCACACTTCGGCTAGAGCGTTTTAAAGTAAGTATCAATTCATCAGTAAAAAGCCGTAAAAATGACAATGGCAGCATCAGAAAACACCATCATTAATAAACTCACAAATTGCGAAAAAACACTAGACACTGTTCACCCCTGTATCTTTCCATCACGTGCACAATATTTCTCGAGATTAGCGCGGCACATTCAAATAATCACGGCCGACTGCCATCACAGCTGACATTATAAACAAACTAGAGGCCGGTGGCCGCGTCGCGGCCAAGCGTTCCGTTTCGCGTCTTGCGCGTGATTTTGTTTATTTGAGCTAAGACTTTGACTTGATATCCACTCCCTAACTCCGTTTGCTATTCGCCCATCTAATCCTGCTCCAAAGGACGAAATCTAAAAACTTACTCTATTATTCCTGCAATACTAAAGTGGTATTTTCTCATGTACACCAAATGTTTAGAAAACAGGAGTCATTATTTGGAAGGGGCATAAATAGCACAAAACCCCGCCCCCCACCCCCTTGCATGAAACTTAACCATTTTAGGGGTGGTCGTTCTCAAGAGGGCCCGATCCAAAACCGTCAATTTTTTTTGGCGCTCATGGAGCCGCCGAAACCCTTAGAATCGGCGCATTTGGATGCACCGTATTAGCGCATGTGGATTATACGATTTAGAACAGTACAGAGAAAAGAAGGGAAGGAGAGAAAGAGATAGCGAGAGTGAAAAACCATGCTTTCACAATAAAATGAGAAGTTCGGGGTAAGCAAACAAATACGCATGACCGAGATCGCACACCTACGATAACCTTTCGTTGAACTGACATGACAGTAAGACATTGCGTTTTAGTAGGTAAATCAAAAATCTGTATAAAAATGGAAAAGAAACTTTGAGCGGGAAAAGTATGCCTTTTTCAAACAGCCCTTTATTAACGACAATAATTTGTTAAAATAGGTTGGCTCGGAAATTCAAGCAAACTTCATTTAACATTTTAATTTTTTAAGCTTTTTGGACGTGAGGTCATTTACAACCCCTATTATTTGGGGTCATTCTTTCAGAGCTTTTTGACAATTGATGCTCAATGCTCAAAAGATGTCTCTCCATAAGTTTTTTGAAATTAGAGTGAGATAGCAGTACATGCGGGGGTTACGTGAGACCAAGAGAGACAGTTTGTCTTTCTTTGGAACGCTCATCACCAAGTCAGCACTAAATCAGTCTATTTCGAAAAAGAAAAAAAAAAACGCCTTCATTTAATTTGACACACTTTGACTCCACACATTAAAAAATAACAGGTGTATACAATCAAATGAATCGTTAAAAACTACAAAAATACCCAAGAAATCTAATGATTTTTTTTAATATTCCCGTAAGCGACTGCGAGTGCGAGAGAGAGACCTCTCGCGTTTCAAGGTTTCTCTCTCGCACTCATTGCGTCTTATTGCGGTTCGGTTCGCTACCCAAATTATTTCCGTAAGCAACTGCGAGTGTGAAAGAGAGACCTCTCGCGTTGTAAGGTTTCTCTCTCGCACTCATTGCGTCTTATGGCTGTTCGGTCCGTTTCCAAATTTTTCCCGTAAGCGACTGCGAGTGCAAGAGAGAGACCTCTCGCGTTTCAAGGTTTCTCTCTCGCACTCATTGCGTCTTATGGCGGTTCGGCCCGTTTCCCAAAGTGTTCTCGTAAGCGACTGCGAGTGAGAGAGAGAGAGAGACCTCTCGCGGTTCAAGGTTTCTCTCTCGCACTCATTGCGTCTTATGGCGGTTCGGTCCGTTTCCCAAATTGTTCCCGTATGAGACTGGGAGTGCGAGAGAGAGAGACCTTTCGCGTTTTAAGGTTTCTCTCTCGCACTCATTGCGTCTTATGGCGGTTCGGTCCGTTTCCCAAATTTTTCGCGTAAGCGACTGCGAGTGCGAGAGAGAGACTCTGTGCGTTTATGCTTCGACTAAACAAAGGAATAAGAGGGAATCACTCCTGACATGATGAGTACTTCACAAAATTGATGATGACTAACCAGAACCCTTTCAGTGGTCGACTCGATCCGACATCCTGAGTTAACGGCGGGTGGGTTTCACCACAATCACAGTATTTAATAGACACTGATGATGGCGCAGATTTATAAAACAATATTAGGAATGAAAAATCATCCAGAAGGAAAATGTACAGAAATTACGAACTCAAGTTAAGTAACTACGAACTCTAACACAGGAGGGTTTGCTGGTACACACTACACAGTATAGAAAAATTACCTCCTCAGCCACTAAAACTTTTCGGATTTTGAAGAATCTAGCACTAAAAGGACTGAGAGTGAAGGAGTAGACAAAAAATGACTAAAAGCCGATTTGTTGACAGATTGAATCGTCGTAAACAGGCGAACGTGATTTGCAAGGTCTTCAGAGCATACCAACGGGGTTCCACTTCAACGACTTATATTTTCCATATATTTGCGGAAAAACGTTACCGGACCCGGTAGGGCGGAGGTCAAAGCCCAAGCTATCCTCCTTCTATTAAGACCACGAAAAGCAAAATCCGTGTAAAATTAGGTGTTTTAGAAGCGAAAAACGGAAGATAACATCTTCATAAAAATACGTGTAAACAGAGGTGCTCCTATCCGGCCAAGCACCTCTATTCTAACCTAACTTTCTTTCTTGCGGGTTACGCTGGTTCGTATTCGTTCGCCGGTCTTATATAGAGGTCGTTGGTCCTTCCGCGCAAAAAACATATGATCACAATTGCCACGGTAACGTCAAATCGCTCGATCAAATTTAAAAAAAAAAAAAAAAAAATTGACAGAGCAGCACGTTTCTCGCTCACACGCGTACAAATTCGTATGCTCGTCCGCACGTATGCATTTAAAAAAGGATGACAAAATCTCGCTTCTCTCTCCCACCCTTGCAAAACGAACTGATTCGCATCCTTTTCGCACTCGCACAACTTTTCCAGAGAAAAGTTTTTAGCATTTTAAAAAGGGACGCGGGGCCCGCACGGAAAAACTTATATTTTTCCCGAAGCATTGAAGCCGAGCCCTACCGATCGGTACCAGGCCCCTACCGAACGGTGCAACGGTTCTCCAGGAACTTAGCTTCATTCTTAGAAATATAATATAGGATAAACAGTAAACACTGATGGCGTCTGTTCGAATTATTACGTCTCAATATCCTCAATTCCTCACAAAATTTTGTGAAAGGTAAATACGGAAACCGATATTTGTGTCGAAAACTTATCAGAATGAAACAATAACACACAGGAGTTCCAAGTATGATTCGAACTTCAATCATCATCCTTTGAACTCCTGAGTGTTATTGTTTCATCTTGATATAAGTTAAATTTTCGAAACAAATATCGGTTTCCGCACCTTTCACAACCTTATGTGAGGAATTGAGGATATCGAGACGTAATAATTCGAACAGACGCCGTCGCGTCAGTGTTTACTATTTAAGTTGTTTATGAAGTCAGCTGTGATGGCAGTCGGCCATGATTATATGAATGTGCCGCGCTAATCTCGAGAAATATTGTGCACGTGGTGGAAAGATGCAGGGGGGAATAGTGCCTAGTGTTTTTCGCAATTTATGAGTTTATTAATGAATTTTGGTGTTTTCTGACGTGGGCGCCTGCAGAAAAATTTCCAAAGGGGGGCAAAATTGTTGAACCTCAATGGAAGGTCTTGTAGACACCCCCGGGGAAAAGGGAAAACTTAATTTTTCATCCAAATGGTGTACAATTATTAAGCCTTGGTAGGTGTATCAAATTATAGTAATGATTTTGACGTGTTTGATATAATGGATAAAGGGACAGCTGACGAAAATGATATCAAGGAAAATGTTTGATTCTAACATTCCTTGCAAAAAATGAGTTAAAATTACGAAATAAACAAATAATGAAGTTTGTTAACATTAATCCTTTGATTAACATTGCATTTTCTTTTTTCCATTCATTTTTTAACGTGAAATTTCGACTTTTTTGGATTCCGGGGGGGGGGGGCAAGTGCCCCCACTTGCCCCCCGCTGCGGGCGCCCATGTTTTCTGATGCTGCCATTGTAATTTTTACGGCGTGTTACATATAAATTAATACTTTAAAACGCTCTAGCCGAAGTGTGCAACAGACCCATTTGAATAATGGAGCTGCTGCAAACTTTTGCTACAGGCTTAATAATAGTTGAATATGGGATAAAACCCTATAAAATTAACGATTAGCGCACTAAAAAATCACGAAATCCACTCCTAAACTCACAAAATGCTTTTAAATGCGAGACCGTAATGGCGGCCGAGGCCTCGGTTTTCTTATGGCAATTGTATGCTTCTTCTTCTTCTTGTGTGGTGTTGCGAGAACACCTCGTGTAGATGGCGCTGATTGAAGATAGGGAACCCCAATGCAAACCGCGGCCCCGGCCGCCATTACGGTCTCGCGTTTAAAAGCATTTTGTGAGTTTAGGAGTGGATATCGTGATTGTTTAGTGAGCTAATTGTTATTTTTACAGGGTACTACCCCATTATCAACTATTAATAAGCCTGTAGCAAAAGTTTGCAACAGCTCCATTATAAATGTGCCTTACCGTTATTTCTGCCTCTTTTTATATTAGAACCATTGGCGGATCCAGAAATTTGGCAGCTATGCATTCTTCCCTTTTGAGGACATGAAGAACAGTCGATTATTGAGAGGGCCATGGCCTTTATACAGATCTAATACGTTTCTCATATTATTATTGAACGGAAAGAATGCACAGTTGCCAAATTGCTACATCCACCTATGATTAGAATCTTTACTCAAAATAGTTGGAGCAAGAGTTTGCAACAGACCCATCATCAGCGGATGGAAGAGAGGAGGATTCGATTCTGTGTTGCTCGTTGGACGGTATAAAAGTGTCGCTAGTGTCGGCGGCGCGGCGCACAGTGTATCGAGTCAATGGGAGGGGTCGATCATGAAATATATGACTAAAAATTGAATTTTTGTCTGTTTTTACGATTGCATAATGCAAATTGCAAAGTAAGGAATGATTCTTGCAGACAGTTTTTCGAAATAACCAATGACATTACATTCAAACTTCTACGTTGCGTATTAACGAAGATATACAAGCATCTCAAGGTTATAGATTAAAGAGGTATGCTCATCTGACTTCACGCCACAAATTTAGTGGCGCGCAGTTCAAAATCACTACAGGCAAGATGGCCGACAAAAGCAGAAAACGTATACTCTTTGCAGGAAACATTGGACTTCCCTCTGCGGGAAAGCAGAAAACAATCAGAGACAAATAGAGACGGAGCACTACATTAAAATACATAGGGAAGATTTGAGGCACACGAGGCACACTGAATTTTCGGGGATTCAACAGAATAACAAGTGAAACAACAGTCAACACCTTGAGATGTCGCATGGTGTTGAACGGTGACATTCGGGAAACACGGGGAGAGATGGGCGGGAAGTGAAGAGGAGGGTGCTCAACATTCAACACCATGCGACGTTGACTGTTGTTTTGTTGAATCCGCGAGAATTCAGAGTGCCTCTGCTGCAGCCAGTTAGTGCCCCATCTCTATTTGTCTGAAAACAATTCAATGTTTTCTGCAAAGAGTAAACGTTTTCTGCTTTTGTCGGCCATATTGCCTGCAGTGATTTTGCATTGCGCGCCACTGCATTTATAGCGCGAAGTCAGATGAGCACACCTCTTTAATCTAACCTTGCAAGCATTTCATGTTTACACACTCTATGTCCGGCTTCTCCAATTGACTTGTTCCACTGTACGGAGCGATGGCGTCCACGGAAAAGGGGAGGGAGCCTTAATTAATCGAAATTTTCAAACGAGAAAGGGAGAGTTGCAGGATCGC
Organism: Trialeurodes vaporariorum; assembly: GCA_011764245.1. Classification (NCBI taxonomy): domain Eukaryota; kingdom Metazoa; phylum Arthropoda; class Insecta; order Hemiptera; family Aleyrodidae; genus Trialeurodes; species Trialeurodes vaporariorum. Next base: position 54,606,980 of record VMOF01000320.1, on the reverse strand, counting down.
GGGACGTCCACAACCCTTTTGAAAATGGGTGCGCTTTTCCGTTCGCTTCGGTTAGGTCCAGGTCTGCGAGAGTCCCTCGCAGTCAATTAATTTAGCTTTAAACCTCTTACACTTCTCATTTCGCAGGCGGGCTTCAAAGCGCCATGGCTGCCGATTTGCATGTACCTGAGGAAAACCCTGAATACAACCCTGAAAAAAATCATTTCTAAATTCTAGTAATAATATCAGAACCACAATGATACGTGAACCGCGGAGAGTCTAACTTATACCAGAAAATTCTGGTGTTTCAATCCCATTCCCAGACCCTCAATATGTGGTCACAGTCCTAGAATTTCCTCAACATTTTCAAGAACTAAGTTGCAAACATTAGTATTCAGTGCAATCTGTTTTCTCAGCTCACATAATATCGTTGTGCTTCTGGTAACCTTTTAGTGCCGGATGAAAAATTGAAAATACAACTGACAACGAGTTTATGATATATACGTCTGTTGCAAATTTTTTCCTCGTGCAGCTACAAAAATGGTGGATGGGTCTGTTGCAAACGTTTGCAGCACCGTTGTAGAAGTTGTGGAGGGTGAAATCCTAGGTAAATTCGCGTGAAAATTACAT